>ML778883.1:776256-786771 GCA_009831015.1 Picea engelmannii
GAAAAGTGTTTATTTGATGTTGTTGTTGCTTTACAAGTTTAAAAAAAATTTAAAAATTGAAAAAAATGATTGTTTTTGTATTTTTTTGAGGTCTTGCCGACATATTCCGACATTTTCCGCCGATGTCGCCGAGATGATCTCTTTCGAACCCTCGCCAACACTTTCCCCGACACGACATATACATCATTGCTCGAGACCCTAAAATTTGGTTTCAAAGCAAACAATCCTCAATTTTTCTCTTTCAGAAGTGCCCATTGCTATAAAGTTTTTTCTAATCGTGAAATTGTGTGAGACTTAAGGGTGGAAAGAGGAAACAACAAAGTATCTATGACAAAATTTCAAAATCTGGTTTGCTATAAATTCGAAGTCACAAGTTGTACAAGTGAGGGTTTCTGTCTAGTCCAAAAACCAGCCTTAAACAAGTAGTTTCAATAAAACATTCATATATGAAATTGGAAAGAAGACAAACAGGATGTCTCAAATCCAAATTTCAGAAGCAAAATCTAATAAGTGGCAATGTGGAAGTCCATAAACTTTCGATCACCTGAAAGGCCCCCAAAATCAACAAGTTTTGGGAAAGTGACCACAATTTCTTTAGCACAATGGAATCCAATGAGACTTTTGGCATTGAGGAGGAGGCATATCAGGATATTACATAACAAAATTGCGGACTCACTTGTGAATAATTTTTGACACATCAGTTATCCAATCAGACTACATGGAAGTGCCCAAATCAAGGCTTAGGTATGTTAACTTGAAATTAGCATGAATTTTGATTGGAGAGTCCAATTTAGGTGATTCAAAAGCTAGAGTAAAAGGGAAAGAGAGGAGACTATATTGGGAAAGTCACCATAATCTCTTTAGCACAATGGAATCCAATGAGACTTTTGGCATTGAAGAGGAGGCATATCAGGATATTACATAACAAAATTGCGAACTCATTTGTGAATAATTTTTGACACATCAATTATCCAATCAGACTACATGGAAGTGCCCAAATCAAGGCTTAGGTATGTTAACTTGAAATTCGCATGAATTTTGATTGGAGAGTCCAATTTAGGTGATTCAAAAGCTAGTGTAAAAGGGAAAGAGAGGAGACTATATTGGTAAAAGTATTTAGACAATTTGAGAAATTTATTTTTGAAATAGTGTATTTGTGTAATGTCCCCATTTTTGGATTCCCTTGCGCTGTAGTTGGAAATGACCTTATGGGTTTATGTCAACCTGACCAGAGGGGTGATTTGATGTTACCAACGAGCTCAAGTGGTTTAGAGGAGTTATATGATGCTTTCAAATGTCCGCTTATCATCTTTCATCATCGGGATTACACCTGCGCGGTCAAATTTCAATTCCAATGCATTTCGACCGTTCCTGTAAATTGAGAGTATTAATGAGCAGTATTTAATGGATTGCACTAAGGTTGTCATTTTAATAATTTATCCAAGAGGGGTACCTTGGTGAAATAGCTCGTTGGAACCAAGATGAAGAGTTCTAAATGATGGAGAGGATAAAAAGTGACTTTTAGTGCCCCAAAAGGCTTTAAAGTCAAATAAATCACTTTTTGAAGTGAAAAGGATAAATTAATAAAGTGATTTTAGAGGAAAAACTAAAGTTAAATTAAAAAGTCACTTGAAGGGAAAAAAGAAAAAGTGGCATAAAAGTACAATGAAAGTTCATTCTCTCATTATATTGATGATTAGTCTGATTTGACTTGGAGAGCTCTTGGAGCCTTTGGGGGTTTGGAGTAAACCTTAGTTTGGATTGGTTTCGGTGGTGAGAGATCCACCCTAGCTAATCAGGTTTCGGTGGTGAGAGATCACCCTAGCCTTTGATTGGGAAGGTCATTCAAGTCTTCCAATTGGATTCCACTATTGAGGAGATTGATTTCATCTAGTACTGCAGTTTATGAGTGGGGTGGAAGCCATTCCATTTCAGGATATTTTTCAGATTATTGTACAAGTGTGGAGGCCATCATAGGGATCGAGCTACCCTTCTATATTGCAGCTTTCCTTGGGTAGAACCCCTTGTTGCCAAATCATGGGAGACTTGGGAGAGTTGCACCCCTCACTACAGCAGTGGCAACACCAAACAGGGGTCACATCTCTTCATGTGGAGGCTGTGACTCTTTGTAGCAGGCAAGAGATTAATTGCAGGGGCAAATATACAGCTGATTGGGGCCGAGTTTTATGGTAGGGGTGAGTTATCATCTTGCAGGGCCGATTTCCAGGTGCAGGGGCCGAATTCTTGATGAATACAGGCCGTATTTATAGTGCTGGGACGAGTTCATTTGAGTGTGAGCTGTATTTCAGCAGAGGGATGTGTTTACAAGTGTGGGGAGGTCGAGTTGCTGGCAGCAGGCTGCATTCTTCCTCTACAGGTCGAGTTTTCTTGTGAAAAGGGCTGCCATTCCTCATCTGGGCCAAGCCCCTTGTTGCTGGGTTGGATCTTTCTTCGTCTAGGCAGAGTACTTCCTTGTGGGCCGAGATTATCATAGGGGCTGAGTCTTTCCATAGCTGGAGCCGAGTTTGCTGTAGGTAAGGCACATCTTCTTGTGGAAACCGAGTCCTCCTCCTTTGCTGGCCGAATTAGTGTTCTGAGGGCCGATTTCTCTGCTGTAGCAAGTCGTGGGGGTTGGAGGGTTGCTGCAGCTACTATTTCAGATCCATACTCTTATCTATTCACCAGCCAGTAATGTCATCAGCTGTAGGTGCACTTCAAGACCAAATGTGTGAGTTATTTGATGTGTAATGATTTAGTTTGGTTTGATAATAAAGCCGGGTAGTTTTGGGACATGTTTTCCTTGCTGCTATAACAGTTTGTTGGCACACTAGTCACTTATAAGTTATAATACTGCTGTCTAATTTGTATGTGTTTAGTATATTTTGTTGGGCATCAAAACCTCATGTATCCATTGCAAACAACATTGAAAACTAACCAGGTAAACACATAAATTCAACAGCAGCAATAAGAAGGTTTATACAGTGGAATTTGAGTATGTCCACCAAGTGTTTGACAAAAGAGATATACCAGAAATATACTTAAACTCTACAGCAGCCAGCAATAGGGGATCTTACAGTGGATCTTGAGTATATGTGCAAACTGTTTGACGGACGTCGGAAATAATAAGCCAAGAACCCTAATAAAACACCCTAGCAGTTATCACAGAGAGTATATCAGCAGCAGGAGGTGAGTTAACAGAGTTTTGGCAAATTGTTTGTCAAAAGTCCACTACCAGAAATCCCACAAAATATACCAACACTAAGGAGGGACATTACAATTTGAATTCAAGGGTTTGGTTAAACCCCAAGTAAGAACTAACGGTAATGCTTAATCTTTATTTTTAAGATATTTATTGTATAGGCTTTATTTTTATGATATTTATTGCATAGGCTTTATTTTTATGAGGAAGCTAATGTCTGGTGGACTAGTCTTGATCTGAACATCAAAATACATTGCACATGGGAAGAATTTGAAAAAATATTCCCAAATAGATGAATCAAGGACACAAAAATGGAGAAGATGCATACAACTCAAGATGAATTGAATAATCTAAACCAGAATTTTCTAAAATGCACAAGGATAATGAAGAACTAAAAGAAGACCTTGCAAAGAAGGGCAATGAGTTTGCCAAGTTGCAATCCCTTAATCAAGCATTGATGAAGGAGGTACAGAAATTAAAACAAGAAAAGCTTAGCAGAGGAAATAAGGATAAGGATGAGTGAAGAAAGAATTGAAAAAGAAATATGAAGAAATTAAAAAGGTTGCATAAGCATAATCACGACCTTCTTAATGATGTTAAAAAAATGAAAAGGCATCTGCAAAAGTCAGAATCAAAGAAGAAGGTGTAGAAATTTCAGACCCCAACCCGGTTTCAAGTCTCAATGAGACACATAGTTTAGTGCCCAACCCACATTGCAAATTCTGGCTGTAAATTAGTTAGCAGAAAATTAAATGCTCATGAACAGAAAACACATGAAGTCTGCTACAGAAAAAAACTCAGAAATAAACACACCCAGAAAATTATACTCAGAGATTTTTTGTCTAACTTCGACCCTAGAAAAACCCACAAGGGGAAAACCAGTGAGAGAGAGGTTTTTTATTATTTTCAGAGAGCAGAGAAATTCTTCTGTTACAGCAGTAATATGCACAGCAAAAACACCATAAACTTATCTCAGAAAATGAGCCAAAAATCCTTCTGAACAGTCCCCAAGTCAGCTCCTCGATTTCTGTACAAGAAATCCATACCACAGTACGTCTGTCTCAGCTTTTAATACTGTACGGACTGTCTAGAAATTTGAGCCACAAAATCTGGGTTTGCAGTACAGAAATTCCAGAAATAAATGCGCCTCAATTTCTGTGCCAATTCTGCCTCAAAATGCATGCACCTTCCCTGCTGTACAAACTGTACTTTCCTCTGCTATACGGTACAGAATCTGTACTGTACAGATGCTCTCTTTGTTGTAGTTGTCACCTCGAAATGCATGCCAGATTTCTGTCTTGGAAATTGTGCCCTAGGCTGCAAGTCGACTTCTCCTTTCTGTCCTCTTGCTCTCCAAATCGCATGAAGAATGCCAAGAATAAGTGAGCCCTTTCCCTAATTCGACTTCATGAGGGAAGGTGAAGGGTTTTCTAATCTGACGGTGGGAGTTGGATTAGATGGATGGCTGAGATGAGATGTCTCTTCATTCACCCACTCCACTTAACTTCATAAAGTTAATTTTAATTTCACCTCACATGAAATTAATGCACTAGGGACCACATTGGACACTTTCTCACCCCTAGGCACCTAAGTGATGAGAAACACTTGTCCTAGGTACTTTATTAATTTTTAATTCAACAGAAGGGTCAAGACACTACCAGAGCAATTGAAGAGAAAACTACTAGAAGAGTTGAAAATGAAATAGGTAAGAAGGTTGAAGAAACCCTAAACACTGACGAGGTAAAATAAAAAATATGATCCAAAATTGAAGGAGACACAAGAATCTGATCAATGGCATCACATTGCAGCTTCAGAAGGAGAAGGAAGAGAAGATTCAAGAAGGTCACCATAAAACACTTGACAAAGTGGAACTCTAAGGGTAAAATGTGACGGTATTATCTCAAAAGAGAGAGAAATTGAAAATCAAGCACAACAATTGGATCATGGCATTGTACCAAAAAATAAAATGGATAAGGGTGTGGAAATCGAATAAAAACCATCACTGGTAGAATCATAACCTTATCAAGGAAGAAGATGGCAGATCAATGATATTCATGGAATAGGGCACTAAGGAACAATTATGTAACGAGATATTATCAAAGACCAACAGCTACAACAAATTGGAGAAGATAGAACAATGCAGGGAATCAAAGGAACAGAAGCTATCAAGGACTAACACTGAAAAGAATTGATTATGGATGGATGGATTGATGGATAATCATCCATGACAAAAAGAGAGAGAATATAAGAAAAAACTATTACGATTCGATTCCATCACACATAAAAAGTTAAAACCCTTAGCTACACTGCTTCAAGGACAAAGATATTCGAAGAGGGGTACTATGTTATGACCCTATGGGAGTATATATGGGGCTATAATAGGGATCATCCTAATAGGGGGCCACATGTGCAATGGGGAAGAATATGTATATTCTATATAGAGGTCAATCTAATCATTACTGTAAAGTTTAAACCTTGAACATATGATTTATATATACGGATGTATTTGGGTCATTTGGATGAGATTCTCCTAATCAATAAGGAGTTAGTGTGTAACTCTTCTTTGTTATCACTTTGGAAGTTGTTCTCCACACTCATATTTTGTGTACATTTTGTGTATGTCGTTATAATTACATAGGTTTAGAAATAGACTTCTTCATATTATTACTATAGGGAAGGTCGTAGTCTCTTTCATATTCATAAATTTTGGTCATATAAAGGCTAGACATAATTCAAAATCAATAAAGTATTTTAGCTTTTTTTCATCCAAGACTAAATATATCAACTACTCTAATACATTCAATGAAGTTATGAAAAGTGGACCTTTCCATTGAATTATTCAACTCCTTGATATAAAACCAACATAGGCCCATCTTAACTTCAAATCTATTAAGAACCTAGAGGGATCAAGAATAAATTGAAATGCAAATCTTTCAATTCCTAAAAGATCCAAAATTAAGATGGATCTACATTGGTTTATATATATTTTTTTCCAAAGAAATAATTCCCCTCAGCCCCCCCTCACTCTTAAGCGGACAATGAGGAAGTTGGTACCTTGCCAGCATTATTCCATGGATTTTCTCCCTCTTTCCCGAGTTTCCAAAGGGAGTGTAGTATTAACTGACAACCTAGCGGCCAGTAATCCTACAAGACTATGTGGGAATGGATCCCTCGATGTTCCTGGGTATTACACCTTAGTGGAATAGATCCAACCAACCAAGCTATCCCTTGGGGCCTACAATCTAGGAATGTTTGTAAATCAAAATAGAAACAAATTGAACTTGGAATGTAAAAAACAAAATTTAGAAAACATTAATGTATTATAATTAATGTTTTTTAAATTTTGTTTTTTACATTACAAGTTTGATTTTTTTTATTTTGATTTGCAAGCATTCCTAGCAAAGAAAATAAGCTCAGAAAGATCAACGGCATGAGAGAGTGAATAGATGCATCACATGTAATTATTGCATTTCCAGAAAATTTCAATATACCAAGATTGGGAAGAAAGGATCTTCTAAAAATAATTTCAAACAAGACAATAAACTTCAATGTTCCACCAAGTTTCAAGGATGTGGGAGCGGGGACGTGTGGGAGCACCCCCAAATTTTAGGGAAATTTAGGGGGGATGGGGGGATGTCAGGATCCCTAGCATAGGGGTCGTCGTCTCTAAAATTATAAAAATAAAAATAATAATTATAAAATCCCAACAATAACAATTCATCCCATGAAAATTCATCATTGTACAATTGAGTGGAAATGCTATAATCTTACCAATCCTAAAATCCTGATAACTGTTAAGTCTGTTGAATTGTAAATGGGATATGAAATTCCACTTTCTCCATATGAGGTTGGAATCACTCTCAAACATCCTGAAACAATTAATGGTAATGTTAAAAATTTAAGTAAAAGCCTTTTACTTTAAGAATTTAATATTACCATTAATTACCAAGGTCACAAACTCCTCAAAAGTTAAAACTTTATCCCCTATCTTTGTTCTGCCTTGAAGGGTTGTTAGACAAAACATCAGGGGGGAGGGATGCTCATGCATCCCCCTTTTGGGAGGGGGGGCGCCCAGATGCCCCCCTTTTTGAGGGGGGACGCCCAGACGCACTCCTTTTGGGGAAACACGTGGATCCCCACACTGGGCAAATATTTCGCCATGCATTTTCCCAAGTTTCCCCAAAAGCGGGACATAGGGAAACATTTCCCCACGCGCCCCCCACCCTGGGGGATGCGTCCCCGTGGAACTCTAATAAACTTGATAGGAATGTAAAAGATGGGAAAGTGGTGGACTACAACTTAATTTTTTAAGTATGAACATGTTGTCGTGTTCTCTAAAGTGAATCAATATTTTCCTATTTTGGTTGTTTTTTTATTATTTGAGGTTGGGTCAGGATCTAGATTTGCCCCTCTTCTAAGCAATACAATGACTGGATATATTCAAAAACAATCGGATTCATGTGCCTTCTCCAACCAGTGTTCAAGCAGAACAACTATTTTACAGTTGTATGGGAAAACAAAGGGACTCGCAACAAAACAAATTTGTTGTTAACCTTGGCAAAAAAGTCGTTGGCCATTTAAATTTATTGGTTCTATTACCAATACATATAATGGGTAGTAGTGGACAAATAGGAAGCTATTTTGAGCAAACACTACGAGGCAAAGAGATGGCATAAGTGGCCTGCACTTTTTTGACACAAAACAATCAAGTTACATGACGTTAAGGAAATTAGAATGTGACAAACTCAATTGTAACCCCCCAAAAAATTGAAAAAATAACCTAGTTGCATCTTCTCATATAAATAGTCACGATGTGGAACAGAATCCTCAACAAGGATATGCCACTATGGTTTATTGAGTTTGCATTTTAGAAGTCGTAGCAAACACAGCAACCACGATGAGTGGGTAAACAATACAACCACAACTCTAAAAAATACAACCGGATGATAGCAGCTATAAAGATATATTCTCATTGAGCCACAACTTGACCAATTTCCATCACATTTTCTGTTCCTAACCTTAATAACATAGATCTATAACATAAGGTTTTCTGTTTTATAATCTAAAAATAATAAAAATATTCTTGAGAGAAAGCAAACCTCCACTCAATTTATGACTGATACAAGGTATCCATTCCTCTCCCTCCCTTGGGTGCTGCCACGCTGCCATAAGCTACAAAAGGAACATTTTAAAAAATGTCAAGCGATGAGTTAATTCCTCTAAGGACCTATCATTCATCATTGCAACATAATCTAAATACTTCCGGGCTACCAACGAGAAGGTTATCTAGAAATATCCACTAAAAATAAGTTTGTTCCAAACACAACCATAAATCACAATATATAGAAGAGAGCTCACCAATAGCATGCAATGATGAGCTTTCAAGTAATACAAATTTTCAAATTATGGAGTATCTAGAAATATCCATTAAAAATAAGTTTGTTCCAAACACAACCATCAATCACAATATATACAAGAGAGCTCACCAATAGCATGCAATGATGAGTTTTCAAGTGAATAGAAGTATTCAAATGATGGAATATCTAAACAAATCAATAACAGCATGTCCACACACAAACGCACACATGCACACAACAATAAACATTTTTGCAGGTTGCTACTGCATTTTGACATCTGAAAAATGCAAACAATAGAAATACTGTAACTATATATAAGTTAGACCAAGAAGTTGTTGAACAATATATTTGTATAAAACTAACTGCCCTATTAGATCATTTTTAGTTTTAATATCCCTTATATTTTATACTATGAATATTTAATGATGTCATTGCAAGAGATTACGGATATCCAACCTTCAGTAGTCAAGTTGTCAATTTTAGTGAAATGCCATGGATGGATTCTAATCAAATATCTACTGATTTTTTTAGTAAGTAAGAAATTTTCCAATACATAACTGTCAAATTCAGGACTTGCAATCTGGTTCTAGGGTTCCGGATGAAAGAAGCTAACCACAATGCATTACAAATTTTTAACCATAACAGAATCATATATATATTTGTAAGCTTGTATCTAGAAAAATAAAACTGGCATGAACATGCCAAACTTATTATAATTTATGCATCTAGCAGAGTTGACCTTTCCTAGATAATTACTGACAAGTAACGAAATATCTACCTGGCTGTCATTATTCCGGCTATGATTTAAATCTTAGATATAACTTGGGAATATTACTAGTAATTTATGATATAAATACAAATAAGAACATCTGATTTCTTCTCCCCGACTTGTTCTAGGGTTTGGGATGAAAGAAGCTGTTCATAGTGCATTACAAATGGCTAACTATAAGAGAATCATATATTTGTAAGCATGTATCTAGAAAACCAAAAGTGGCATGAACATGCCAGACTCATTATAATTCACACATCTAGCAGAGATGACCTTTTATAGATAATCATTGACAATCAACGAAATATCTACTTGGCCGTTATTCTTCCAGCTATGATTTAGATAAAACTTGGAAATAGTACTAGTAATTTATGATACAAATACAAATAAGAGCATCTGATTTCTTCCAGGCTGCTTCTCTGCTCTAATGCATTGCTTTAATTATGAGGGAATCTGGTCTTGAGTCTGGAGATTCCATTTCCGGTGTTCTCCCCCACTCTAAATCTGCACCTGAATTAACCGAACCATCTACTGCTCTGTTCCCCATTCTACAAATAATGTTGCATTCTAGTTTTCAAGAAGGAAGTCAATAATTGAGAAAGCTCTTTGAGAGGGTGATTTAAACACCAATTTGAGGACAGTAAATTCTCAATGCTCATGAATCCCTGCTCTGATTCTCTTCAGAGAACTTTAGCCAGAGCAAGACCCTTTCAGGGAGCCATCATTTATGCATATTTGTTGGGTGAATCTCCAATATTTGTGCAAAATATCCCATTTGGAACAACTAAATAATCATGAACGATCACTGAAATACCTACTTTAACTAGGTTTCCTTATGAGGCCCATCAAAGTTCAATTTAATAAAAAGAGGCTCAGGAGGATGCCACTGTATCTAATCAACCTCACATCAAGTGAACATTAGATTAGATTGAGAGAGATTGGAGATGCCAATTCCCCAGAATCCAAGTTTGTAGCCTGTCCTCTAAGATCCCTTGTTGTTATTCTTTTGCTCACTTTTTGGATAATTTAGTTTCGCTTATATTCCTAGATCTAAGTTGCACGAAACGGGGAAACGTCTGGAAGTTTCCGAAACGGGTAGGGCAAGAAACGCGACCCTCCAAAAATGGAAACATCGAGGGAAACACCATATATATTTATAAATATATAAATATATATATATATATATATAT
>ML778883.1:819731-831332 GCA_009831015.1 Picea engelmannii
ATGCAAGTCCAAGCCGATGGTGATGGAAGCTGTTGCTGCTGACAGGACAAGTCTGGCGAAGAAGAAGGATGGGCCCTCCAGGGCCAGCTCAGGTCAATCCTACTCTCGGTACTCCATGTCTAGGACCTATGGGCCTCGAGACATGATCTCCTAGTTATCCCATGAAATCGGGGATAACAGTATGCACAACTGACTCTTTTGTATGTGGGTCCCCATGAGTTGAGTACTTAATTCAAGCAACATATAATTAAGGAAGAGGTGATTTGCCAATTTTGGGGCAGGGGAGTCATTCCTTGCAAACAGGGTGTAATCCCAACTGCAAACAGTACACATGCATGAACTTTATGTGCTCAGGTGGCCAAGACTAGCATATTGGATGGACGCCTTCCTTTTTATCATTTTCTTTTTCATTGGAGGATTCCCTATACCTGCAATCCAGCTACCAAGGTTCCACTTTTCGAATTATTGGCAATTTCAATTGTACTAGAATCCTGAGAAAATTATGCTTCTTAATCATATATTTTAGGGGATTCTACATCATTGATTATTCAAACTTATAATGTTGAAATCATTCACCTCGATGGACAAGCTTGATGCAGCCTACAAATACCGAAAATCGTATTCCGACTGTGCTTGTATTTCAAGTTAAAGAAACTCAGGACCACCCATATCTGGAGAGTCTACACACATCACTATTTCAGCATTGTTGGACTAAGAATGCTGGGAAAACGTAATGGCAGAGAGAAACGTTTCAAAGTTTTGCAGCCTTGAGTATAGAAAGTCCGCATTGATGATTCTAAGTCCCATTGAAAAGAAAAAAAACAAAAGCAAATCTCCCTCCAGACACGTTTCTGAAGGTGCAAGGAAACATTATTTTCTGCATTACTGATCATTAATATTCAAAAGAATTAATTAGTATCCACAACTCAGCCAAAAAACCTTACAATCTGCATTATCAGTCATACCCACTAAAGAAAACCAACTGTCTGAAGCCTTAGTTCCCGGCGTGTTGCTCATGTAGAAATCAATGTTGTCCATAATTGCAGTAAATGGGAGTTTAAATAACACTCCTCGCTTGACCTCGTGTCAGCCGAAGAGGGTTTTAAATGATGTGCTTATAATGAATGAAAAAAAATTAAGGCCAAACTTCATCATTACTAAAAATTTCAGAGTCTAAGATCATCCATGGTTTCGTATTTTGAACATCAAATTCACAAAAAAGAAATGGTAGATTCAACTTCGGTTTCTCCCATTGGCAAAGCCATAATGAAGATGCGTATATAACGGGCATGGTAATGGATATGCCATGTGACGAGAAACGTTTAGATCAGCTCAGGCTCAGACCAAATGATCTTTTGGAACTTCAAGATTCAATAATAGTGCGAGTTATTTGGCTTTGCTCCAAATGCTACGATTTCTATAATCTACAATTTCCTTTCCCTAATCTTTTCTGTGTGTCCCAAAAACTCTGGATTCCAACTCCACAAGTCATCCAAACACTTGCAAAGCTGGGCCAGACGCATCTGCCAAGTTGGTAACAGCATCTCCAATAATTCCATGCCTATCATTTGGAACTGTATATATAAAACCATCAGAAAACTCAACAACTCCAAAGGGTCCTCCACCTCATGCTGCCCACATGGTCGATAAAGATATTAAAATGTCCTCATCACATCGGAGATGGAAACTCTCAGCTTTTCCAATATCAAAACTCTTGGGTTTTCCTCGAACATATGACTCTGATATCATTTTGTAAAAAGATAAAACAGAAATCTGCTAACCAAATTACATTAAACAATAAACCAGAGACAAAAATTATATGGAACATGCATTACATTAGATAATGAACACAGAGATGAGGAGAATAACAGAGACAAATTCTATCACAGCAGAACTAATTCTCCCAGCAGCAGCTGCAAAGGATAAATCTGCTCCCCGAGACATCCATGCTATACACACTCCATGTCTCTATGTCAATTAGATTACAAGAAACTTTTCAACTTACTAATGAACATTTACATAAAACTATTAATTACAAACGTTCTTAAAATCTATAACAGAAATTTGTCAACTTACTCGTGACATTACATAAAACTATTCTTTAAAAAGGTTCCTAAAACATCTAACATCGTCTCATTTAAAGTAGATTTAATGACATTGCTAATTTTATAAGTGTTTTAGCTTTGGTTCATATGAGATTTCTATAATCTACAATTTTCATTCTGTAAGAAGACACCTCAACACACGTTGATTATTTGAAGATGGGAGTTTTTGTGGCGGTAACAGTGAGATATACTGTATTCCATAAATATTTCAGATCCCCAGGCTAGTGAAGTGCACCAAACACGGAGTGAAAAGGACCAGGAAAGGGAACCTACTTAAATAATGACTTCATTTATGGATCGTTGGGCACTGCTACTCGGAATCATGAAGCAGTCCAGGTCAGGCAAAAGAGTACAGTGCCTATAGAACATGTAACTGTTTCGAGTAGACATTTAGAGATCGAGAAACTATTGACGCATTCTATATGAAGGAAAAAGTAAGAAGACCCTGAGATCGGCCAGATGCAGAAATCCTACAGACTAACGAACAGTTCCCATGGATAGTAAAATGAGATAAGTTCTTCATCAAATTTTGGCTATTTCAGATTGCTCTCTTGCTGTTCTCTTTCATGCTATACTAAAAGTACCTCGGGAGGTTATTTCTAATTAATTTTATATCTACCTGTTTAAATTGGCCCTAAAACGTTTTAAGATTAACCCCTGGGTAAAAAAAGCATTCAAAATATCCCTATCCAGTAAGAATCCATGAGCTATGATCCGTGAAAACAAATACGAAATTACATTATAGAGATAGATAGAGGATATGAGAACCAACCCCATCGGAAGAAGTGCCGTTATCGGAGTCCATTCCAAGCCAGAGTCTTTTAAATAGTTGTGGGCTGCGGTATACCAATCCGGGAGTGGGATGCATAGCCACTCCAGGCACCTCAAAAGGCATAGTGCCCATGTAGAATAGCATGCCAGAGATGTATATAAGCGGAGCAAAAAGGAAGACTCCGTGGCGTTTCAGCAGCAGAGAAAGCACCAGGCAGAGAAACTTGTGCATACATTTAGCAGGTGGCAATGGCAATGGCAATGTGGCTTCTGCTCCTGCGCCCTGCATACGGTTATTCTTGATACAGGTTTTGCTGCTGCTGCTCCGCCCATGTCTCGGTTTGGGCGATGGTCTTCTGGGGGAGGAGGGGGGTGAAGGGGAACTCCTAGGACTGCAACAGCTACTGCTGATACTACTACCGCTCGACACTCTGCTGTATGCACTACTTGTACGCATGCATTCCGCCTTCATTACCGGTTCCGCTTGATTGATTGATATCGATATTAACTCTTCTTCACGCCCATTCCGTCACACCTATCTTCCACTCACTCACTAGTGGACTGTTAATGCATTCATTCGCTCCACATGCTATGCTATGCTTTTCCAAAACCCGAAAAGACTCTCAACATAATACAATATAATACAAAACAAGTACGAACTAGAGGGAGGGTCAGTCAGTTCGTCAGACAATTCATGGGATAATTTAGATAAAGAACATTAATTTGTTTTTGGGAAAGTGGACATCTTATCTTTGGTCACGAGGTTTTGTCTGCGAAATCTTTCTCTCGCTCGACGGAGAGAGGCGGAGGACGAGAAGTGTCTCTCGTCGGCAGCATCAGCAGCAAATGTCGTGAAAATGAGTGTAGACGCCTTTAATTCCCCCGCCAAAAGCTGTGTTATTCTGTACGTCCTCTAGAAAAGAAGGGTGACAACTTTTGTGTTTCTTTTCAATTTGTTTTCCGTTGGGAGTGTGATTAACGGCAAAGCAGAGGAGCCCGTGATAGAGCAAGTGGCACCCACTGCGCACTCTGAAATGAAAAAGTGAAGAATCTATGTAGTGGAGTCGACGTGGCATTGGCTTCGATTCAAGGCATTGAAGCGGCGCTTTTACTCTCTTTCATGGTTTTGCTTTTCTTTCGACAACGGCTGCCACTATGCACAAGGAGACCGTTCATTCTCTCTCTTAACTGCCAAAGTAGACCGTTCATTCTCTCTCTTCACTGCCACTATGCAAAAGTAGAGGTAGACGCAGAGCTACCATTCATTCACATTTATATATACAAACCAAACCAGAATCTTTCTGTAAACTATCCTCTCCCACGTATTTATTTGTGAGTTTTCACTGTTTGTGGACAATGGCCTGTGTTGCATAAATATTTGTTTGTGGACAATGGCCTGTGTTGCATAATGGACTCCATCATTGGTAGTTAAAATGATCATTAAAATATGTACGGAGTGAGGTAAAAGAACAAAAGTCAAATCCATGTAGGCCCTCTTGTTTGACAAGACGCAAATGCCTCAAGCCTAGCGAACATAATTTCTTTTATTATTAAACAGATGCCATGCTTTCAAGCAACTATGTTCGTCCGTCTACTGTTTATAAAAATAAAATAAAATAAAAGGATTGTACTCTTTGAATCATGGAAGGAATGCTTTTATACTCTTTGAATCATGGAAGGAATGCTGACCATGATATAAGGTGGATATGTTACATGGGGAAAGTAGATAAGATGGAAGGGACTGTTAACACGAATATAATTTTACTAGTGTTTAACAATGAAATTAATTGGATATTAGTCTTCTTTTATCTTTTGCAAATGATTAAGNCTGACCATGATATAAGGTGGATATGTTACATGGGGAAAGTAGATAAGATGGAAGGGACTGTTAACACGAATATAATTTTACTAGTGTTTAACAATGAAATTAATTGGATATTAGTCTTCTTTTATCTTTTGCAAATGATTAAGGTTTATATGTTCAATGGATGTAGCCTCCTTTTTAGGGATTTATGCAAGCTTCCGTGTAACAATATAAATGATGGTTCATTGCTATGGCAATATTTCACCATTTTATCGAATTGCTTTCACATTGTGCATTTTACAAATGCTTCCGTGTAACAATATAAATGATGGTTCATTGCTATGGCAATATTTCACCATTTTATCGAATTGCTTTCACATTGTGCATTTTACAAATGACATTGTGATTACCCGGCAAGAGAAAATGTGAGACATACTCATGTTTTATTCTTCAATTCACACAAATGTTTCTTTATTCTATTATATAAAAATTGAATAATGTTGCCAACAAAATTGGATCATAAATAAATAATGCAATAAGCTATCAACTATCATGTTATGCCTTCCAAAACTAGTGGCTGAGATTCAAGTTGTGTTTAAGGAGGCATATTTTAGCCTAGAGGTACCAAACATTGCATTGATTATGACAAGGGATCTACTAACTTTCATTGAGAACAAGTCTAATGATGCCTTTTACTGGTTCATGTACCATTCCTTACGCCTAACGAAGTAATGGTTTTGTTAAACCTTTAAGGAGTTGGAGAACAAATCAATCAACCCACAGGGAAGGAAAGATTAATTGCATTCTTGTTGATAGAATGCCCCACTTTTATCCAATTGGGTCACTCATATCGTTGTCATTGGTTGAATACAAAGTAGTGTAGAAACAACATTGGGACAAACAACCCATGATGAAGCCACATCCATGGAAACAAAGGAAAATGGACATGCACATCAACAAAAAGAAACCTAGACAAAAACCATCAAAAAGCAAACCAAGAGATATAGGGTTTTCCAAAACACATAATTATTTTTGAATTAAAATTCTAGCTGACCATACTTTAAAAAAAAAAAAAAAGATGGTTGGCTATGCTTTTAATTAGCTTGCACTTACAATAATAAGTAGACATTTTCCCAATGAGAAATCAATGTTTAGAACTCTTCTTTGATCCCAACTTGCTACATACATTGGATTCGAGATACTTACAATTACTAAAACAAAAAGGAAACTAACACAAATATTAAAAGAAATTACTCAATCTATGTTTTTTGTTTGATATCATTCATTGCACTAACCAAATCTTCAAACGATTGAGTTTTAATGTGTACTAATTCGTAGATTTGACTATCACAAAGCATGTTTTTCTATATGGGGTCGCTAAAAGCAGTTCCAAATCCCTAGAAGAATCAAAATCACTCAATGAATATATTCTCCCACTATCCCTACCCTTTCTAAAGCTCTAGAAATGCATTAGAAATGGGCTTCAACTCACATACCTACTTCATTGTTGTTGGTTGTCATTTGCTAGACATTAGCTAGCCCTCAAAATGCTATGGATGGCTTATGCACGGGAGGTTGTATTTCTCAGCTTCTCTTTAATTGGAGTTTGAATATCCTCAAGTTCAACTTGGGATCATTGACATCAAACTTTTTTTTATTCTTTCCCTAACTTGAACAAGTTAGCCTCTAAGTTCCCTTTCAATTTTTAATAATTGGGATTGGAGGCAAGTTTTATCGTGTTCCTATTCATCCACGTGGTTATGCACACAATACCTTGGCATTCAATACTACCTAACGACCATAGATTTATTTATTTCTTTCTTTAGACAAAAAGAGAAACAAACTAATTGCTTGTAGGTATTAAAGACACATCTTTGTACATTTCTTGATGCACATTAATACCATAATTATGTAGGTGCGTGCTTCCAAAACTATACAATCTATGCCACTTAATATCCCATGCTTCAACAAGGGGTCTAATATCATATGAGTGTCTTAGGATGATGCATTTTGTCAAGGAATAGTATTTTCACATCCATGTTCCACCTCATATGCACGTGATTAGACTAGGGTTCCCTCGGTGGATGCAACTAGCAAAAATAACAATGAGGGGTCCATTTTGATCAGCATGTGCCAAGGCATGATTTTCTCTTTCATTGATCCGAAATTGATCTTTTAAAGACTATGGTTAAGTTTATGCATGAGTTGATTTACCATTTAGGAATTAAGAGAAGAAGCTTAATGAAAGAAGTTGCAGCCATATAAGAAGTAAAAACAACAAACCATAACACCAAGATTGATAACGGAGTTCGGCACAAGTTTGCCTACGTCTCTGGGCCTTTGTCTCAATGGGGAAGGCTTTTTATTAATCTTCAATGATTTAAGAATATAAAAGAAAAGCTTACATAACAACTCCTGAAACCACCTTTCAGATCTGCAACTTCTAGACAGAAACAGACATCACCATTGGCTGGAAAAGGAAATTATGAGACTTTTGAGTATAAAGTCGACTATGCTTAGATCGACATCTCGGGCTCTGGAGGCACTTTTCTATTCGGCTACTCGGGTGCACAAACAGAAGCCATATTCGAACTCCCCTCGAAATTCTGCAACTTTTGAGTATAAAGTCAACCTGCTTCTGAACAGTCCCTTGGGGCCTCGCCTCGACACAAATCCCAATGTTGTGCCCCGTTAGATTTCGTACAATCTTGAATTGTGTGCCAAAAAATCTATTTTTTCTCGATTTTCGTTCCCGACTAAATAAGCTAGACTCCGCCAAATTTAGCGACAATTGCCTAACTTAGTACCAGTTAGCCAGATTTAGCGAGATTCTGCCATATTTTGAGGATCTCCACCATATTTGTTGGTAACCGCCATATTTGGTGGAACCGCCAGATTTGGCCTTCCAGAAGGTGCCACATGGCACCTCCTCATTGGGCCACGTGTCACCTCGCCATTATCCTGAGCCACATCACTGTCTGCCACATCATTTTGCACAGTAATCATACGGACTGCCACGTGTCATCCATACGACTGTGACATCATCGTACATACTACCACGTGTCATCCGTACGAGCTGCCACATCATCGTACGACCCTACCACATGTCATATTTATCGTCTGGCATGTCATCGTACAGATTTCCACGTGTCATCCATATAGTCCACATCATTGCCACGTTAGCACCTGAAAATGCCAAAAATGCCTGCCACGTGTCATCTCCTAGTGCTGCCACGTCATCATGACATCATGATGATGTCATTTACCACATCATCGTCCATATAGTGACACGTGTTACCCTGCCATGTGAGCATATGTACTACCACATGTCACTTCCATACAGTGCCACGTCATCGTCCGTACTGTTAACATCATAAGTTGACTTTGAATTTTTTTTATCTATTTGACCTAATCTTCAGAGCGCGATAACTTTCGCATACGGTGTTCATTTTCAGAAAAAATAAAATAAAATATATATATATATATATATATATGGTCGGAATCAACATGACGAGCCCTACGCAATGGCATTGGTTTCGTCCGATTCTAAGAACTTTGATTTTTAGGCCTTCCTGGATCCATTTTGGATCATTCCTCCCCACTAAGACCTTTTGGTCCTCCAAAATGATATTAACCAGTCATCAAGTGCGAGATAAGCCTCCCCACTTGTCATTTGTCTTTAAACTATGTCCTATGCATCTGTCGCATCATAATCAATTGCATAATAACCATGACAACTGAAAGTATATTGTTAGCCACTTGAACTCATTTACATCTTACTGAATCCACCACCATCCATATAGAAAACATTAGCAACGATAACATCAGAAATATAATTGAAACTAAACCAATATGTTTGATGTGTTTGCACGACATTAACTTATCTTGAAGCAAAGTATGATTAAACTCCCATCCTACAACCATCTCATGTTCATGCTTAAGATCCACTGCTTTACTTGGCACAATTATAGGTGTCTTGCTTCCATAAGTTGCCTTCTTTAATTGTTCCATTGTTAGAAGAGATTGATTTACTTTTATGTGATGAGCATGTACAACATATTATGTCCCTTCTTTAGTTACGTGATATTGATTTTGTTCCATGTAGAAGATTGCTTTGTGATCATATAAATAAGGGATACCTAAGACCATTCCACATGTTTCTAGTGGCACCACATCACATGTTACTTCATCCACATACTTAGATGTAATTGCAAATTTTATGATACATTGTTTTATTATGGGCAATTTATGATCTTTGCTTATCCAATTTAGTGAATAGGGTTTGTGATGCATCTTAGTGTTTAATCCCAATTTCTTAACCACTTCTTCCGAAATTAAGTTAGATTGAGATCCACTATCTATTAAAGTGTCGATCTTAGTATGTTTCATTATGACCCTTATATGAAACAATTTACTTCTTGAATCAAAACCATCATCAATTTTACATGTTAAACCAACTGTTGTAATTTTAGACTCATTACATGAATCATACCCCAAGTCTGTTGATCATGTTGTTGTTGCAACTTTTTGCCTCCCTTTCCTTTCTTTGAACCACTTCGGTCTCTTCTCTGGGTGCATATGTCAACAATGCTCATCATCATGCCCTTCTTTCTTGCAGTGCTTGCAAGATAGCTTCTCTTCCTTCACTGTCGTTGAATTTGTTTTTTTCCCATTCCCTTTGCTTTTTCCATCCTTTTTTGAAGATGTTTTCCCTAATACACTAACTCCAATTTTTCCTGCTTCAATATACTTCATAAGAGTTTCTTGTGTAGTTAATGGAATATTTAACATCAAATCCATCTTATGAAACTTATCTGTATATTCCCTCCAATTGTCCTTTTCTGAATTTAAGACTTTGCCATTCGATTAAAGCCTTTTCCTTATATCCCAAAGGATAGAACTGTTTTCTAAGTGCGGAAATAAAATCATGCCATGATGGAAAAATCTTATTAACTTGTTGAGTTCCATGTTGCATTTTACTTTGCCACCAAATGAGAGTTGTGCCTTTAAGACGAAGCGATGACAATCTGATTTTGTTTGCCTCATCTTTTATTTGTTTCACATTACAATATACCTCCATCTGTCTAACCCAGTTATCAAGTTTTTTAGCATTAACTTTGCCATCATACATAGGTAAAACAAATTTTACATCAAGTTTAAGTAATGGCATATCAGGCTTATGTTTATGAGAATGTTTTCTTGCAGTAGAATTTGAACTTGTACTTGAAGAAGAAGAAGAAGATGGATATGAAGGAGGTGAAGGAGGAGTTTTAGGAGGGTCCTCTCCTTCTTCACTTTTGTCTTGCTTTGAAGATTCCCCTTGAATTGGTCTCTTTCATTCTAAGTAATCATGATACAACAGTTTTACCATCTCCGACATGGCAACGAAAGTCTTTTGAAACTCTCTTTCATTTTGAGAAAGTCCTTCTTCTGATGCCATCTTCTCACTTTGAGATGTCCTCTTTCTTGATCCAATCTCTAGATATCCTTCTACAATCTCTCCTTCATCACGACTTAGCTTTTCCCCGGTAATCATGCAAACTCAAACAACCAACCGCCAACCTGCTCTGATACCACTTGATCCGAAATTGATCTTTTAAATACCATGGTTAAGTTTATGCATGAATTGATTTACCATTTAGAAATTAAGAGAAGAAGCTTAATGAAAGAATTTGCAACCATATAAGAAGTAAAAACAACAAACCATAACACCAAGATTGATAACGGAGCTTGAAATGAGTTTGCCTAACAGGAAGGCTTCTTATTAATCTTCAATGACTTAAGAATACAAAAGAAAGGCTTACATAACAACTCTTGAAACCACCTTTCATATCTGCAACTTCTGGACAGAAACAAACATCACCATTGGCTAGAACAGGAAATTTTGAGACTTTTGAGTATAAAGTCAACTATGCTTGGATCGACATCTTGGACTCTAAAGGCACTTTTTTGTTCGGCTACTCGGATGCAAAAACAGAAGCAATATTCAGATTCCCCTCGAAATTCTGCAACTTTTGAGTATAAAGTCGACTTGCTTCTGAACAATCCCTCGGGGCCTCCCCTCGACACGAATCTCAATGTTGCGCCCTATCAGATCTATACAGTGTGTACAGTCTCAATTTGTGTGCCAAAAAAACTATTTTTTCTCCATTTCCATGACCGGCTAAATAAGCCAGACTCTGCCAAATTTAGTGACAGTTGTCAAACTTAGCGCCAGTTAGCCAAATTTAGCGAGATTCTGCCAGATTTGGAGGATCTCCACCATATTTGGTGGTAACTGCCAAATTTGGCCTTCTAGAAGGTGCCACGTGGCGTCTCCTCATTGGGCCACATGTCAACTTGCCATTGGCTCGAGCCATGTCACTGTCCACCACATCAGACTGCATAGTGATCTATGGACTGCAACGTGTCATCCGTATGACTGCCATGTCATTGTACAGACTTCCACGTGTCATTCGTATGAGCTGCCATGTCATTATACGACCCTGCCACATGTCATCATTACAAGATGCCACATCATCGTATGGACTGCCACGTGTCAGTGCATACAGTCCACGTCAGCACCTGAAAATGCTAAAAACTCATGCCACATGTCAGCTCCTAGTGTTTCCACATCATCACGCTGACATCATTGTATGTACAATTCCACATCGACATTTGTACATTACCACGTCAACATCTGTACTACCAAGTGTCACCCTGCCACATCAACATCTGTATTGCCACATGTCACGTCTTTACAGTGCCACATCACTGTTGACATTGTCATCCATACTGCTGTAACACCCTGTTTCCCCCAACTTGTAAATATAACGGGACTGGCCAAGGACTATGGCAAACTCATAAAGGTGAATATGTGATGTAAATGGACCTTGAGAAAGAGGTCAATGAATGTGAATGATATTGTGAATTTATTGCAGG
>ML778884.1:6857-19834 GCA_009831015.1 Picea engelmannii
TATATATATATATATATATATATATATATATATATATATATATATATATATATATATATTTTTGAAATATTTTATAAGATATATTTATATTTATTTGGAAATAATAAAGCAGTTGATGGTTATGTAGATGAATTTTATATCTCAGTTAATGTAGATTTTATTTTCCTGGTGTTTGTTGTAATCGTTTAAGTAGAATCAGTTTCTATATAATGATGTAATTTGTGCTCATTCAACAATAGATTGTGAGCGTAGCTTAACTGGTGTGGTTTCTCCTAATTCTAAGTTGGTATTAGAGCTGTATTGGAGATCCGAGAGAACCAGCTCCCTGAGGCGAGATCCAAAGTGCAAGATCTCAAATTAATTGAGTAGAGGTGCTAACACTCCCTATGCAGTGTTAGAGGAGCGTTGATGCTATCACACTTGCGAAATTGAATTTTTCGGATGGTCAGTGCTCCCGTTGAATGTCTCCAAGAGCGCTAGGGCACCGACGCTCCCCCTTCCACACGTAGAGAGCGTTGTCAACTCTTCCTAGTGCCCTCCCTTCCTTTGTACAGGAGCACTAGCGCTCCCCTTCATGAGTTTGAGGAGCGTCGACTGTTCTTTTGGAAAGCGTGGGCACAGTGAGAGGTCGTGGAGACACCGTGAGGACCATTTTTTTGGGAAAGAGGACTGAGATTTGTGATTGTGCGACTGAGCGACTCGGTATTGGTCCACCATGCACAGGGAAGTGGATTGGGATCCGTGAAGCATGTGTTTTTTGCATGAAGGGAAGGTTGGAGCGTACTCCAAACTGATCGTTGGATCTATAAAAGCTTAACGTGAATCCAAACTGTCATTTCTGAAAGAAGAAGTGCGCATTGGGGTCCATTGACGGAGATCTCCATGGGGAAGAGTATTTTGCTACATGAGTTTGAAGCGTGAGTTTTTTTATTAAAGTGGATGTATGTGTGAATGGCCAATGATTTTAAAGTGGATATTTTCTTTTGAGGTATAAAGTTTTTATTAAAGTGGATTTTTTTGTAAGGTGTAAACTTTACCATTTGTGAGTGAGGAACAAAGTTGATTAAGTGGATATTTTGTGAGGTATAAACTTTTTATTAAGTGGATATTTTGTGAGGTATAAACTTTATCATTTGTGAGGTTTATTGTGTGGATATTTGTTTTATGAAAAAAAAAGTTTGGGCATTCAGAAATCAAGCACAGGCACCAAGAGAGGAAGGGTGTGCTGAAGTTATTTGCATATTCTTGGTGATTCATCGCTTTCAGGATTGAAGTGTGTTTGGTGATACAAGGATCTATTGTCTGATTGAACGAGTAGACACTTGCAAAGATGGCGAATCCGCTGGTAGAGACCTATCTCAACAAAGCCAACAAATTAGATGGATCAAATTTCATTAACTGGAAATTCAAGATGCAGACCCTGATGGAAGGCTATGGTGTCTAAACGATTGTGAAGGGAACTGAAGTGAAACCATATGTGGTTGCAGGTGCGACAACAACACAGATCCAAGATTGGGAGAAGCTCAAAAACAAGGCCAAGGTATTGTTGTGTATGTCTATTAAAGATAACATAATTCTACATATTAGAGAAGCTAAAACTTCTACTGAAACGTGGAAAACACTTAAAGCCTTGTATGAAACTAGCAACACAAATCATATTCTGTTCCTAAAAACTAAATTGTTGGGCATTAAGATGGATGGAAATGAATCTGTTAGTTCATTTTTGGGTTGCATTAAAGAGATGAAAGACAAGCTAGGAAATATAGGGGAAACAATTTCCAACACTGATCTTGTCACTATTACCTTAAATGGTATGCTAGAAGATTATCAGATGTTCATAATAGGTCTCGCAACAAGGGAGAAACCTCCTACTTTTGAAGAATTGACATGAATTTTGTTTCAAGAGGAAGAGGGGCGCGAGAATCTGAAGCCTCATAATACAGATTAGGCACTGTGATCAAATAAGAGATCCTCAAGAGGGGGATCGGGAGAAAGAGGCAGAGGGCGTCGTTCATCGCAGAGAAGACAATCCCCAAGGCCAAAACAAGGTATGCCCTCTAACAGGAATGAGTCAAAGAGTTGTTTTTTGACTTGGACATCTCATTAAAGACTGTCATAAGAAGAAGAGTGATGAGGCTAGGAATAAACCTAGAAAACATACAGGTCATTATGCAGAAGAATCTTCAAATCACGATCTCAGATTTTGTATTGTTTATGATGATATTGATGAACCCCCGAATTTTGATTCATGGGATCTTAGACTGTTTGTGTCCAATGCTGGTTTATCTGTTGAAACGGATGATAGTGATGCCTGGTTTGTGGATTCCGGAGCATGAATACATATGGCATGTAATAAGTTGTGGTACACTAATTTTAAAGAAACACATAATGGAGCCAGCATATATCTTGGAGATGACCGTGCTCATCCGATCAAGGGATACAGAGACATTCTTGTAACATTGCCAAATGGTACTATTTGTCACATTCACAATGTCGTGTATGTGCTAGGGATAAAGAAAAATTTGATCTCTGTGTCCACTATTACAGATCAGAACTTGAAGGTCGAATTCTTCAAGAATTATTGCATAGTGAAGGATCTACTAGACCAATTCAAAACTGTTGCAACGGGAGTTAGAGCAGGAGGCCTATAAAAACTTGATGTTACCAGCAAAGCACATCACACACTGACTTTTGCAACTATGCCAACAGAGAGTCTTTGGCATCAAAGGTATGGCCACATCAATCATCTTGATTTATTGTTATTACATAAATAAAATATGGTTGAAGGAACTCCCATGTTAAAGAATGAGAATGTTTCTTGTGATGGATGTGCATTAGGAAAGATGCACAGAGATGAATTCCCCTCTAATCTTGACAAGAAAAAGAGAGATGTGTTAGATCTTGTGCATACTGATGTTTGCGGACCTATGCAGACTAGGTCTTTAGGAGGTGCATTTTACTTTTTGTTATTTATTGATGACTGCACGAGATACACATGGGTTTATTTCCTTAGAAGAAAAAGTGATTTTTTCGAGTAATTTAAGGAATTTAGAACCATGGTGGAAAAACAAACAGAAAAATCCATCAAAATAATTTGTTCATATCAAGGGGGAGAGTATAAATCAAGGGACTTCATCACATATTGTAAAGATCATGGAATAGTATAACAGTTTACAATACCCCACACTCCACAAAAAAATGGAGTGGCTGAAAGAAAAAACAAAACTTTGGTAGAGTTTGCATCCAATATGATGAAAGGTAAGAATCTCTCAAATACATTTTGGGCTGAAGCCATAAATACTGCAGTTTATTTAAAGAACATAAGTCCAACAAGGTGTCTTGATAATATTACTCCTTTCGAAGCCTTGTATGGTTCGAAACCTGTAGTTCATAATTTGAAAGTATTTGGGTGTAAGGATTTTGCACATATTCCAAAGGAGAATAGGAAGAAATTGGATGCTAAATCCATTAAATGTATTTTCATAGGGTATTGTTCTGAATTCAAAGCATACAAACTGTTTGATCCTTCTACTCACAAAGTATTTGCGAGTAGAGATGTACTTTTCCATGAGCAAGAAGAAGGAAATCATGATGACAACAACCCTGAGGAATGGCATAAACTTCTTGATGAAGAATTTAAAGATGAGCAACAACAACAACAACCACCACAACAACAACCACAACCACAGAGATAGCAGCAACAACAATAAGAAGGACTCAGTGATATGGAAACTTCAAGCAGTTGCAGTTCACCTAGAGGCGAAGACATATCTTCACAAAGTGGGGAGGAAGATAATCAGTTGATAAGATCTTCACGACAGGTTCGACTCCTTGAGAGTTATAGAGACTATGCCCTAATGAGTAACATTTCAAATTCCATAGAACCCATGAGTTTTATTGAAGCCAATGGACATGATGAATGGAAAAATGCAATAGAGGAAGAATATGAATCTATAATGAACAACGATACTTGGGAATTGACTGAATTTCCTAAACATAAAAAGCCCATTGGATGAAAATGGATATACAAACCCAAGTTTAAATCATATGGTAGTATAGACAAATATAAGGCTATATTGGTGGCAAAGGGGTATTCACAAACAAAAGGTATTGATTATGCTGAAACATTTTCCCCAATAGCTAAATTGAATACTATCAAATTGTTAATTGCTTTAGCTACAAAGTACCATTGGAAGCTACACCAACTAGATGTTAAATCTTCATTTTTGAATGGTGAGTTAAAGGAGGAGGTCTACCTTACTCAACCTAAAGGGTTTGTGGAACATGGGTAAGAACACTTAGTGTGTGAGTTAAAGAAAGCATTGTATGGACTAAAACATGCACCTAGGTCATGGTATGAGAAGATAGACTCTTTCTTTCTTCAACAAGGTTTTATGAGGAGAAAAAGTGATCCCAATTTGTATACCAAATTTGATGAGCAGGGGCATATAGTATTGATTTCCTTATATGTTGATGATTTAATAATTATAGGAAATGCAGGGAAATTAATTGATGAAATCAAGGAGCAATTGTCATAAGTTTTTGAAATGAAAGATCTTGGTGAGTTACATTACTGCCTAGGTCTTGAAGTTTGGAGAAATGCAGGCCAAACTTTTGTTTTCTAGAGTAAGTATGTCTGAGAAGTACTTAAGAGATTTAAAATGGATCAGTGTAAATCTTCTATTGTTCCTTTGCAACCGAATGTGGAACTTTCTTGTGATGATGGTTTGAAGGAAGTGAATGCCACTATGTATAGACATATGCTGGGTAGTGTTATCACTCCAAGAGTCACTCCCAGAATGTAAATGAGAGTAAGCTTGGTAACATAGAAATAAAAATACTTGATTGGATAACTTGGGTTTTAGGAAACTTTGAGAGTGGTAAAATTAATCAAGAAGGCAATGAAGCCATTGGGCATGGAGTCCACGAAATACAACGACCTTGACTTAAAATCCTATGGGCAACAAATCAGGTCGAATAAGCCCCTAGATTAGTTCTAAGATCAAATAAGTGTGAATGAAGAAATTAGGAAAAACACAAAGTGTAGCTAAGGCTGAAAAGAAACCTACTTTCAGTCACTACAGGAAGAATCTGTAATAGTTAGAAAACATTTCAAAACATAATAGAATGAAAAATATGTGTATGTGGCAGCTGTTGTAATAATCCTTATCACAACATCCTCATCACAAACTATGTTCATACAATCCTTATATAAACAAAAACACCTCTAATAGAAGAAAATATAAGAAGTATGATAACACATAGAGAATAAACTATTTGCAAAAGTCTTACTCATCAACTGAGATCTTTCACATAAAAAACTAAGACAAGTCTTTGAGGAAAACATCAAGCTTTCATGCCCTACAACTCATTATCATTTCTTGAAAAGATTACAATAGGCCTCTTGGGTCTCTCCTCTCTTGGATCATGAATCCAACCCTCCTACCCTCTTGTACAATGAATATATATTAATATAGTTCATTTCTAGCTCACCTATTCTAAATCCAACCCCTTTCCCAAAAAAGAAACAACTACAAACAAAAAATGACACGTTTTAACTAATTTCCTGCTTTTTAGGAGGCAAAATTTTGCGAAATAGGCTTCCAAACTCCACTTGTAATTCTCAAACCATAACAACTGTGTAAAATATGAGAACAATTTTTGTAGATAAGATCGTTATGAAGAAAAACCTCTCTCAGTTTCTTTAAATTCATCTCCAGCTGGCCGCAACAAGTGTCACAAAAATATGTCTCAAACAGGAAATCACGAAAACTAAAAACATAGGGCTCAAAGATTCTTTCGAATCTTGCAATCCGTGACACCTGTGTGAAAAATGAAAGAGGTTAATGTTCATGGGCCTGTGCTTGGCAATAAACTCCTTCATATTTTGAAAATTCATCTTAGTTCACTCAGAAATACTTATGGAAGTCAACTGGTAAAAAATGTCACTTCAACAGTCTTAAAACAGAGTTTCAGCAACACATTCTGTAGCACCACTTCTATGTCAAATATCTATCTAACCATAACACATTTTGAAAAACTGAGAGAGGTTTTTGTTATTTTGTATGTGATGAAAAAAAACCTCCTCTAGTTTTCAAAAATAACTTCTCAATTGTTCATAGTACAAGTTTTAATTTTGTCACTCAAAACTGGTAGAAACGTCTTTGCACAGTTTGGTTTCTGCTAGAATTTAGGTAGTGACCATCTGTGTATCCTGTAAAAATTTAGGTAGCGTGTTCTGTCAAAATTTAGGTAGCACCATCAAAATATGCAGCACCTTCACTTGGATATGTGCAGAATGGGTAGCAACTTTGGGTAGTGGAAGTACCATTAGCTTTAGGCGAATCGACAACATTGTAGGTAGAAAAATGGTGGAACATCAAAAATAGAATATTCCATAGCACCATAGCGCTACAGAATGTATGTGCTACTACTGATGAAGGGATTAATTCTTTGTGAAAACCCAAAACTCTGAACAATAAGTATTAGAAGCCTGTATAGGTGACAGATTTAGTGTTTCATCAATTGTTTATGGAGAGGTAGGCCTCTTCTAGCTGCAAATTCTTGTGCTAACATAGGCTCCATGGGGGATAGAGTCCTCACTGTGAGGCTCTAATAAGTCTTTTAGTTTCAGTGGCTTATCCAAGGGATGCTCCCAACCTTTAACCTCTGCAACTTACTTTGCAAACATCCACAATTTTGTATTGTGTCTAGTCCGTTGGGCTATGGAGTCAACATTCAACCATTCTTTAAAAAATTATCAAGGCCTGCCTTTATTCACACAAACTAACTGTTATTTCTGCAAACTGAAGGAAAAAGAAATGCTCGGGCAACGAGCTTATTTCCTACACTACTCTACTCTAACCAGATCTGCAATTGGTTAGGTAAAGGAAAATTTCCATAGTAACCATTCAAACAACTTCATGACTGAAGGAATCCCATCCATACCACTGATCAATAGAGAATAACAGAGGTCTGAAAACAAAGATAAAAATTCTTTCAGAGAAACATGTTTACCCATGAATACCTGTGAAGTAATGAAAACTGGAATTTTCAAACAATATGAAACATATGATTCCATATAAGCTACAATTGGATCCTCGAGACCATGGTTAGAAACTTGTTGATTAATAAAATACAGTTGCTCATACATACATTCCTCTTTGCTTGAAAACAAACAACCTTCTGGTTCCCTTGAGATCTGATTTTGATCATCAACAATTGTAGTCTCTTTGTTTTCAGCATGATGATCACAAGATAATGGTACAACCGAGTTTAAATCATACTGTTAATTATGATCAGCCAAGAACATATATCTATCTATGAAATTATCAGTTATAATATGTTCAACATGCTTTGAAAGCTAATCATAAACTATACATGCATCCTTGTCCATAGAAAAATATGCAAATGTTGAAGAATTCGATTCCAAATGTGAATCATACTTACATCCTTGTTGTTGTTCCATATCTGATTCATACTCACTATCTTCTTCCTACAAATGTAAAATATGTTGACAGTCCTCTTGCTCATATTCATGCAGATTTTTAAAACAAACCTGCTCTTGGATCCTCCTAGAAGCACGAATGTTCTCCTCAACTTCTTGGGCATTTTCAAATAAGCATGTCAAGGATGAAGACTTCCTTTCTAATAGGAGAAGGACAAGCTCATAATGCTGAGCCATAACATAGTATACCATGACAACAGTCTCTGAAGGTCGGATTTCCACTGGCATGCTATGATAAACACTATAAAACCTCATGTTGAAGATAGCCAAGGATTCCTCTTCCCCTCTCCTCAAAGCATTAAAATCATACAAGTATTTATCAAGGGAATTGTTCTCACCCCAACACTTCAAAAATACATTGCATAGCTCGATCCAAGAACCAATGGAATCATCTCCCAAACCTTTAAACCACACAACAACATCTCCAAACAAAAATTTGGAGAACAACCTCATGGTAACATCATCATGTACTATCTCAAACTGATCAACAAATTTCTCGAAGTCCCCCAAGTGTCTCTTAGTTGTAACATGATCCTCTCTAGAAAACCGGGGAAGATACTCAAAGAAATCAAGAAGATAAGGATGAAGATGATATGGCAGCCTTAAAGGTTAAAACATCTTGTCTCTAATTCTAGTTTGAAAACTAGTGGGCTGAATATGATTTTTAACAAGCTAATGGAAAGTTTCAACAGTAAAAGCAGAAGGTGATGAGATTTGAGAAGGCTTTGAATCAGTTTCAACCTCCTCAAGGTTACAAGGGTGATCAAATTTAGGAGGGATTTCAATACAAATCTCATCCTTATGAATAGGCTGAGGTGAAGATACAAGATCAACATATACAACACGGGCAGAAGGTAGGTCTTCTTCTTCCAAGGATGAATATATAAAGGAAGGCTTATGATTATTATAATAGACAAAGTAGAGGATAATCCTTTTTATATGTAAAGGGAAAGAGAGAAATGATCTGATAAAGAAAAACAAGAGTTCATGGAGAAAGCTCATAAGTTGATACCTAGTCATCCCCTTTCATATGGTCATCTTTCTGTCAACAGGATCCTCCCCATTGGAGTCTTTGATTGTGGAGTCACCAGGTAGACAATTACAGTCAATTTCTGTGTCCCTCTCTTATCTACCATCAATAGTTGGATCTATGTTGTTCCCCCAGGGAAGCTAGCTTCACACTTCTTTCCCCGACAACGACGCCATTTATGTTATCACTCCAAGAGTCACTCCCAAAATGTAAATGAGAGTAAGCTTGGTAACATAGAAATAAAAAGACTTGATTGGATAACTTGGGTTTTAGGAAAATATGAGAGTGGTAAAATTAATCAAGAAGGAAATGAAGCCATTGGGTATGGATTCCATGAAATACAACAATCTTGACTTAAAATCCTATGGGCAACAAATCAGGTCGAATAAGTCCCTAGATCAGTTCTAAGATCAAATAAGTGTGAATGAAGAAATTAGGAAAAACATAAAGTGTAGCTAATACTGAAAAACAACTTGCTTTCAGTCACTACAGGAAGAATCTGTAATAGTTAGAAAACCTTTCAAAACATCACAGAATGAAAAAGATGTGTATGTGGTAGCTGTTGTAATAATCCTTATCACAACATCCTCAACACAAACTCTGTTCATACAATCTTATATAAACAAAAACACATCTAATAGAAGAAAATATAAGAAGTATGATAACACATAGAGAATAAAATATATGATCAAAAGTCTTACTCATCAGCTGAGATCTTTCACATAAAAAACTAAGACAAGTCTTTGAGGAAAACATCAAGCTTTCATGCCCTGCAACTCATTATCATTTCTTGAAAATCTTACAACATACCTTTTGGGTCTCTCCTCTCTTGGATCATGAATCCAACCGTCCTACCCTCTTGTACAATGAATATATAGTAATATAGGTCCTTTCCATCTCACCTATTCGAATTCCAACCCCTTTCCCAAAATAGAAACAACTACAAACAAAAAATGACAGATTTTAACTAAGTTCTTGCTTTTCAGGAGGCAAAATTTTGAGAAATAGGCTTCCAAACTCCACTTGTAATTCTCAAACCATAACAGATTTGTAAAATCCAAGAACAAATTTTTTATATAAGATCTTTATGAAGAAAAACCTCTCTCAGTTTCTTTAAATTCATCTCCAGCTGGCCGCAACAAGTGTCACAAAAATATGTCTCAAACAAGAAATAACGAAAACTGAAAACATAGGGCTCAAAGATTCTTTTGAATATCCCAATCCATGACACATGTGTGAAAAATTAAAGAGGTTAATGTTCATGGGACCGTGGTTGACAAAGACCTCCTTCATATTTTTAAAATTCATCTTATTTCACCCAAAAATACTTCTGGAAGTCAACTAGACAAAAATGCCAGTTCAACAGTCTTAAAACAAAGTTTCAGCAACATATTCTATAGCACCACTTCTATGTCAAATATATATCTAACCATAACACATTTTGAAAAAATGAGAGAGGTTTTTGTTATTTGGTATGTGATGAACATAAACCTCATCCAGTTTTCAAAAATACCTTCTCAATTGTTCATAGTACAATTTTTAATGTTGTCACTCAAAACTGGCAGAAACGTCTTTGCACAGTTTGGTTTCTGCCATAATTTAGGTAGCGCCTGTCCGTGTCTCTTGTCAAAATTTAGGTAGTTCCCACCTATGTTCTATTTCAAAATTTAGGTAGAACCATAAAAATACGCAACACCTTCACTTGGACATGTGCATAATGGGTAGCAACTTCGAGTAGTGGCAGTACCATTGGCTTTAGGTGAATCAACAGCATTGTAGGTAGAAAAATGGTGGAACATAAAAAATAGACTATTCCGTAGCACCATAGCACTACAGAATGTCTGTGCTACTACTACTGAAGGGATTAATTCTTTGTGAAAACCCAAAACTATGAACAATAAGTATTAGAAGCCTGTATAGGTGGCAGATTTAGTGTTTCATCAATTGTTTATGGAGAGGCATGCCTCTTCTAGCTGCAAATTCTTGTGCTAACAGGTAGTTTGAATTATCTCACCACAACCAAACCTGATATTGCATATTGTGTGAGTGTGTTAATTCAGTTTATGGCGAAACCTCAAGAAATCCATTGGAATGCAACAAAGGCGATACTCAGGTATCTAAAAGAAACACTTGATTATGGTATTAAATATACTATTGCATCTGATGTTGAGTTGATAGGTTACTTAGATTCTGATTGGGCTAGAAATCCCGATGAGTGAAGATCAACCACTGGATATGCGTTTGGCATTGGATCTGGGGTTGTTTCATGGAGCAGTAAAAAGAAGCCTACTGTATCTTTGTCTTCTACTAAAGCAGAATATAAAGCCTTGTGTGTAGCAACTTGTTAAGTTGTTTGGTTGAGAGGATTTCTTCAAGATGTTGGAGAAGAACAAAAGGAACCTACAATGATCAAATGTGATAATAAAAGTTCAATGAAGATGGAAAATAATCCGATTTATCATGCAATGATAAAGCATGTTGATGCTTAGTTTCATTTTGTTAGAGAAAAATTGCAGTCAAATGAAATAGATATTATGTATTGTAATACTTTTGAAAATACTGTTGATATTTTCACTAAGCCTCTTGGAAAGATTAAGTTTGAGTTGTTTAGGGAGATGATAGGTGTAGAAGTCAATCCATTCTCCATTAAGGGGGAGACTTGGAAATAATGGAGCAATTGATAGTTACGTAGATGAACTCTACATCTCAGTTAATGTAGATCCTATGTTCTTGATGTTTGTTGTAACCGCCTAAGTAGAACCATTTCCTATATAATGATGTAATTTGTCCTCATTCAATAATAGATTGTGAGCGTAGCCTCACTAGTGTGGTTTCTCCTAATTCTAAGTGTGGATAACTTTTTAAAGTTTATGTATTATAACTTATTGAAAATGTTTGGTGGATTCCGTTTAGTTAATAAAATAGTATTATGGTCATTATATATATATATATATATATATATATATTTAGAATTGATATATTTTATAAGGTATATCTATATCTAAATATATATTTCAATCCTTTTTTTTATAATATTAAATTATTAATGGTTATTTGTGTGCATGACTGCGAGGGTTTCCTAGAGTCTCTAGTCTTCAGCTTCATGTGGATCCATCCCATGCACGCTCGTGCAGGTCGATAATGGCCCCCTCTATGGGGGATCCCCCCATGCTCTTCGTCCTCGGATCTGCAAGCCTTGATCTCCTCCTATGCAAAGGTCCGCAAGGCAACCCTCTTGAGATTCATAAAAGAAAAGAAAGATATCCCTAAGGTGGTTGTGCACCCTACTTTGGCTCGCTCACTATCTCTAAGACTGGAATACAATGGATTGATAGGGAAGTTCATGGGGCTATGTCCCTCCCCCAAAGCTATGCATCACTGGCTAGAACTGAACTAGCGAAAATTGATCCAGGGACATATGTTTGCGACCTTATGTGGTAAGGGTTTCTTCACCTTTCTATTCGAAAAAAAAGAAGATAGGGATTTGATTTTCTGAAGTGGACCTTATTTCATGGGGGAAAGAGAAATGTATCTCAATAAATGGACCCCAAACTTCATCCTAGAAAATGATATCCCTTCAACAGTCCCTGTTTGGGTAAGGCTGATGTTCCTCCCTTTACACTGTTGGAATGATGAAACCCTAAGAAACATAGGAAAATCACTGGGGAAATACATTGATCACGATGAACCACGAGAAGGGATTCCAGATTGTTCCAGAATTTGTGTGGAAGTGGATTTGGAAAAAGGTCTCCCAGAAGAAATCCAACTGACTTTGGATAACTGGTCTTATGTTCAACAAGTCGACTATGAGAAAATCCCATTGAAATGCAAATCTTGTTACGAATATGGTCATTTCACAAACAATTGTCCACAAACTAAAGAATCCCAGGAACAAGATCCAGAATAGGATCGTTGGCAACAACTAAAAAGGAAAAAAATTGATGGGAAAAAAACCATGATCACCCCACAAGGGCAAGGTGAAAAAACCACAGGATCGAGAGAAAGACCCCCAAGCTCCCCCCAGAAAGGAGAATCAAGTCACAATAGGTATGTCAGAATTCCAATAGAAGATAGCATGGAAGAACCTAGGGAACAACAAGAATAAAATGAAGGAAAGAGAAAAAAAGAAATAAAATAGGAAATCAAAAAAGAAAAAGAAAAACAAATCCTGATAACAAGTGGGGAATTGACAACAAAATCTATTCCAAAACCTCCTCCAGATATCCCTATCTTCTCAGAAGAAGACATACATGAAACTTCTGATAGTGATACAGACCTAGAGGTCACCCAACCAACTACAATAAAAAAATCAGGAAGAAAATTTGATAGAAACACTTGAGATAATTGACTGCAAAAAGAGAGAAGGAATTAGGCATTCAAAAAACTATAGAGGAAGCACTAGGAAAAGAGGGTAAATCCAAAAAAAATAATTCAGCCCAT
>ML778884.1:33141-81626 GCA_009831015.1 Picea engelmannii
CTCTAATAAAAGCCTAATCAAGCTTATCAAAAGGCTATTAGAGGATAATAAAAGGGCCTGGGACTCAAAGCTCAAATTTTCTCTTTGGGCTGATCGAGTGACAACAAAGAAATCCCTGGGTCTCTCACCCTTCCAGCTTGTTTGTGGGATTGAGGCCGTCTTCCCCACTCAGCTTGCCTTGCCCGTGGCAAATCTCCTCCAGGACTATGAGGGGGAGCCTAACCATGTGCTCAGACGAATTCATCAGATGGTGGAGGTGCAGCAGGTCAGAGAGCAGGTCCTAGACAGAGCTTACAATCGTCAGCAGAAGATTAAGTAGGATTTTGACAGAAAAAACAAGAAGAAAGAGTTCGAGCAGGGTGATCTAGTGCTCAAGTGGGATGCACCTAGGCAGGAAAAGGGAAAACACAGTAAATTTGATGCCCTCTGGTTCAGGTCTTTCAAGGTCCTTGAAGTATTTGCAAACAACACTTACAGGTTGCAGGATCTGGAAGGCAATGAAGTTTTTAATGGCCCAGTCAATGGGCATTTCTTAAAGAAATGTTTTCTTTGAGCCGCAGTTGGCTCGTTTTGTTTTTGTTTTGTAAATATTGTTTTTATTTTATTTTTCGGACTAATAAATGACTCCATAGCCCAACAACAAAGGAACTAAGTCTGCAAAAGAGTTCTTAGAGCATCACAGGGACGACTCTATCCCCCATGGAGCCAAATGTTAGCGATATTTCTTGCTAAGGGGGTTGAATTGTAAAAGAGCGGGTCAAAACCAACTTATCCTAAGTTTTGGGCACAAGCGCATCTGCATTAAACATGAGTCACTTTTGGATGGCTAGATTTTGCGTGCCTAGATCGACGGTGCACAACAAATTCCAGACCCCCCTTGCCTTTCTACCTTTAAGCAGGGGGGGGGGTCCGGAATCGCGGGCGCAACTCTCCAACGGCCCAGATTGGCGCGCCCGGATCAACGGCGATGAGGACCATTCCGGACCCCCCCTGCCTTTCTACCTTTAAGCGAAGGGGGGGGGTCCGGAATCGTGGGTGCTATTTTCCAATGACCATGATTGAGGAGCCCGGATCAACGACTCGGGTGTGGCCCCGACCTTCTCAGTTTCCTTGACTTTAACCCATGTGGGCCATATTTTTGTCATGACGTCTCCCCGTTCACCTTTCCCTTGCCGCCATGTGTCACTGATCCCTCCTTTCGTCACACCACCCATTTACCACCCGCCACACATCCCTTCCCCTGTCATCCCCTCGCTGCGATAAGACTGCCACGTCTATCCTCCCACCATCCCTGATTCGCCTCTCATCGTTCTTACTTTGTCCTTGCGGTTGTGGCCCCGTCATTCTATAGCCTTACCCCACTTCCCATGCTGGCCTCCACAAACCATCCCTCAAGCTATTCCGTTATTCCAGGTGGAAACGTGATGGGTCTTCCATATCCCGAAGTGCTGAGTTGGCCGGGCCTTCCTCAATCCCAAGAAGCAGTTATTGAAGCGGTTGGTGGTGGTTAGACATCTTCTCCGCCATAATGGGAAAGTCCTGCATTGGGATAAAGGCACGTCGATTTGCTGAATAAATTGTCAGAAGACTGATCGCGTCTTCCATAAGTTGCACGACCATTCAAAGATCACAGCTCCGTGTTGTCAGAAGCCATGCAGATGCAAAGCTTTCAATGCTACGTCTCAATCTTGTTGCTGTTGTTTTGAGTATATGTAGGCATTTTTGCCATTTTTGTATCTATCGATGGTAGAGCTAATCTCCCGACTGTAAAGTTTCAGCAAATACTCTGGTTTCCTGGTTATTCCTCTGTGTTTGAGACTTCTTGGTTTATGACAAACAGTTCTCCTTTTTTCATCTTTGTTTCATCTCATGCCGGAGTGTTCACAGTTGAATGATTCACGTGGATTGTTGCAGTTATGCTATGATAAAGGATTTGTCGTGGCATCTTTTTACACTCTGGTTCTCCGTGTTTGAATGTAAAAGGGTTTTGCGTTTGAATACATTCTTCTCCAGTCTGTGATAGACCTGATGTTTATTATAGACCTTTGCACCCTTCTTGCATAAGTCTTCCACCTGCTCACCCTTTACTACGACTCACTGTTTGGAGTTTATCAAGACCTCACTCTTTCATGCATGCCTGGTCTGGTTTCTGAGTTGACTCGATGCTGTTTTGAGTTTTCCTCCATTTGATCACCCTTTAAACAAATCGTGACATTAAACTGATGGGCTTCGGGCTCTGCTCCTGCTAGCAATCCAGGAGTGACTTCCGAACGCCAACAGATTGGACCAGCCGAACCCTGAAATGGAGTGGGCAGGGTGCCAAAGGATGTGAATCCACATGGGAGCACTCAAATCTACATTAACCATCGATCTTGAGACCCTCTCTTAGCACATGCATCTAATTGAGAGGATCCAAGACGAAATCTTTGCTCAAAGGAGCCAGATCGAAGAGTAACACAACAATTTGGAGATTATGCAAAGAAGAATGGACTATATGGAAATAAGTCATCAACAACCGAGTTCCCCAAGAAGCACCTAGGGAGATTCTAAGAATTTTCCTTCATCCACAGTAAATAAAATCTCGGATCTCAATGAGCCCTTTCCATACCCAATTTGGGAGCAACATGGGCAATCAATGATCAAAACAGAACTGGGTAGCTGAATTTTAAAAAAAATTTAAGTGTCATATTTTGTTTTATGTTATATATAAATGGAGTCTTCTATATAATCTATTCTTTGAGATACAATTGTTATGATATAGATAGAGAAGGTCGAAACTCAATGGACACAAATTTTGTATTAGCAATTCCAATCTTCAAAGCTGCCATCTCTCGAAGGTCATTCATGACCCATTTTTTTGTACTACAATGGATTTATCCACACTTTTTAATACAAATTTTCCCATTTCTTGTTAAAAAATAATAATAAATTCATGTTTATTTTATTTTCTATTTAAAATATTTATATTATTTAATTGAAATATATATATTATGTAATTTTTCCTGGAAGATTATAGGTTCAAATCCATAAGGGAGTAGGGTATGTACACCTCTGTAGACTTTAGCAGTAAAATGGTTACGAAAAGGGGGTATTTGTGGAGTCCCTTGTCCCACAAAGAAGGGGGTTTCATACATAAATTTGGTGTCTGGTTTGGTCGTAACCTTAAAATAAAATTATTATTATTATTATTATTATTATTATTATTATTATTATATATTTCAATTCTATCTTTTTTATAATATTAAATTATCAATTGCTATTAAAAAAATCTCATTCACGTTAACTTTATTTTCTGTTCAAAATAGTTAGGATTATATAAATTTTATGTGTATAGATAATGTTTTTTTACATTTCAAATATAACGAATTTATAGTATAATAATATGCAATATCGGTAATTTGACTTAACAAAGCCCTTCAAAGATGGTCAAACATAGTAACATACAATCCTCCATTAACAAAGATAACCCATGTGAAATGTGCCAATCTGGCATAAGCATTAATGAATATTAATACGCACATATTAACCACATTCATAATGAGGTTTACCTATTAATGTCACAATGTGATATAACCCTTCATGAACATTGTAATGCAACACAACCATTAAGGAACATATCAATTATCAATTCCACATAAAAGAAAAAATGAATGTCACAATCTAACATAACCATTGTGAACATCGCAATTGAATATTAATTTATGATAAATGTAACAATGGGAAAAATTGTTTATGAACATCACGATGCAACCCCATAGTTGATGAATGTCATTATGGGATATAACCATTCATGAACATAGGAATTCAATGTAATACAACCAACATCAACATTCAAACATGTGTGTGTGTGTGTGTGTGTGTGTGTGTGTGTGTTAAGAACATGTGTTTCCTCCTAGAAGGTCACAGGTTCAAATCCAAAGGAGGTTAGAGTATGTACACCTCCATATACTTTAGCAATCAAATCATTGTGTGGAGGGTGTTACATTACCATATTCAAACCCCAAACTAGCGATGTATATCATAGATATAGTATATGGCCGAGATCCAAGTGATGTATATTGTAAATATAATATATGGTTGAGAGCCAAAGATATGTAATATGTAAATGATGTAAATTGAATATAATGAATAAGATGTATTTCCAGCTGCATATGGAAACAGACAGAGATTTGGGTGCTAAGTATCCACAAGAGAGAGAAGGGGTCTAAGGGGGGGAGTTACACATATCTATTAAACCAAAACCCATTTTTCTCTAAAATACCCTTACTATGAACCTTCCATTAGTTGTTGAGTGTTCTAGAGCCCAATCATTGAATTCATGTAAGAGTGTTGGTGTGAGAGACACTTCCCATAGTTATTGAGAGAACGAGGGTTGATTAAAATCAACTTGGGGAAGAGTACAAGTCAAGCAAGAAAGAGAAAGAGAGGAAATTTGTATGGGTAGGAGAGCATATTTGCACATTCACATTTTTGCATAGAGAGCTATTTTTACATGGAGTTTTCTCGCCAACAATGGAGTTATGAGTGCAGGAGATTAAAGGTAGTTGTTGTGGGAATGTTTGGTTGTTGTTTGGATTTTTAATCTCGTGGACAAAGAGGTTGTGTACCTCAGAATAGCGATCTATTCAAAATTCGTCATGGAAGCATGCAGTTTGGATGTTGAGTGAACTTGTATTGCAGTTGTGGAATTATTGAAGTCCCAACAATAAGAATTCTTGTCCAACCTGTGCTGGAATCCCTTGAGGGGAGTGGAAAGTCCTAAGGGACTGTGAGCAGTGAAGGGGGACTCCATCCCTTGGGTTGTGTGGGCTGAGGGGAAGTGTGTTGGTGCACTTGAATTAGCTGAGAGTTTAACTGTTGGAAGGGGGACATTAGCCAACCTTAGGGACCTCCTTCTCTTGTGGATTCATAGCCATATCTCATGGGTGTATAGTTATTGAGAATTGGAACAACAAGGATATGGTTGGGAGGAACGTTTGTCCTCTACAACAGGTTGCACAATTTATAAGATAATTATTGTTATTTTCTATGTTGAATGCATGTATAAAGTTAATATAGTTGTTGTGCAATTCACTCTAAAATACATTTGGTTATTATTGCTTGCTGTGAGCAGAATGATGCATTTAATTCTATGTTAATGTGGTTGAATGTTATTGTATTCATTTATTTTTCGCTGTGTATAGTTATAGTAGTTATATTTACTTTTTAATTGGGTATAGACAACTCAATGAACTTGAATTTCATGTTGTGTGTTATCTTTTGCATTTAAATTTAGTATCAGAAATTTTATGGGGTTGTCTTAGCAAGTGACGTGACCCAAATAGTGGTTGGTTACATTATAGAGGGGGTCCCTTGTCCCACAAACAAGGGGGTATCATATACAAATTTGGTATCTATCTTGGCTATGACCTTAAAACAATAGATTATTATTATTATTATTATTATTATTAACCATGTTCTAAACTTTTTGCTATTATACAAATGACCAAATGTGGCATAATCCTTAATGAATATAATAATTTGACATAATACAATGAATATTAATGTCATCATCTAACATAACCATTAAGCATAGAAGATTGCAAGTTTTTAATAAAATTTCCAAACCCCACTTTATAAAAATTCTACTCAAATCCTTATAAGTGTTATTTATAACAAAAAAAATAACACATAAATTAAATACTTTGTCTAGGATTTATACTCTATTAAGAACATTGTACATTTCAACTACCATGTTCTTGATCGAGGTTATTCAGACAATCTCAAAAGTAAACTTACATACATCCTTGATGAACCATCAACCATTTTGCATAACCATTCATGAACATCAACCACATCCAACCAAGGTCAACCAAACTAATTGCACCATAAACCTTGACCAACATAGCCATGCATCAAAACCAATAAGAAAAATAACAATTTGGGAAGATGATTGTTACAATGTAACTTAACCATTGAGGAGCATCACAATCCATAATTTCCCTTGAGCAATGTCGCAATTCAACAAAACCCTCAAGGAACATCACAATGGATATATCAAGGGCACTCACACAAAGTTGATGGATAGAAAAGTGGCAATGGGGTGCGAACTGTTCGAAAACACATGTATTTCAACAGAGGATGAACACCTTTAGTAACCACTCACATAATCAGATCAAATATCAACACACTGATGTTTTCACGTGGTAAAACCCCTATGGGGAAACATCCATGACCCCAACCAACACGACCACTTGGAGCGGTTTATTAATGCAAAGAAAAAGATTACAGAGAGATTTTATAAGAGAGTTTCTCACAATTGATCATAGGAAAATGATCCTCCATGCTCTTTAAATAGATATCATGGACCAATAGGGTGTTAAGCCATGGATCAATGGCCATTAAGATCGAGGAGAGTATGAACCGTCGGATCACTCTATGTCGGGAAAATATTGTGACCGTCAAATGCCCTAACTACAAATGCATAGTAATGCATACTAAAGAAACACACTAAGAAACAAACTTTTACCTAATGACAAATTAGACCAAGTGGTTCTTAACTAACTCCTACGTGTCTAAATATCCTAACATCCCCCCTTAAGAAAAACTTGGGATAGGATTGAAGGATTTACAATGTTGAAACAATAGGAGAAGGAAGGAGGCATTAGAGCCTATCCCCTCTTAATGAAAACTTCCTGAATTGCTAACATAGATCGAAGTTTGGAAAACTTTGCTTCTGTAAGAGACTTTGTGAAAATGTCTGCAAATTGATCTTTTGTAGGGAAAAGGGGAACTTCAATAACTTGATCATGAATGAGCTTTCTGATGAAGTGCATGTGTAGCTGGATGTTCTTGCTACGCTGATATTGAACTGGATCTTTGGAGTTCTTGATGGCACTTTGATTTTCACACCGAAGGATGGTCAGATGTTTCTTCTCGAATCCAAACGCTGAAAGGATCTGTTGAAGCCATAAGGCTTCCTGACTTGCATTTACCGTTGCTCGGTACTCTTCTTCTACTGAAGAAAGTGAAATAGCTTTTTGTTTCTTATAGGCCCAAGTGACAGGTCCTGAACCAAGGTTGAAAACATAACCTGCAGTAGACTTCTGATCATCAGGGTCGCTTACCCAATCTGAATTAGTGAAACCAACCAATAAAGGAGTCCCCCCTAAACTGTAATGTATCTCAAACTAAACTGTACCACAAACATAACAAAGTATCCTTTTAGGTTCTTTCCGATGGCATTCATGGGGTGTTTTCATATACTGGGAAACAAGACCAACAACAAAGGAAAGACCAGGATGGGTATGAGTCAAATATAAGAGGCTACCAACTAATTGATGGTACATGGTGGTGTCAACTTCAGGAGAAGTACAAGTGGCATTAAGCTTGACTCCAGACTAGAAGGGAGAAGGGGTTGGTTTACAATAATCCATGTGAAAGTGACGAAGAAGGTCACAAGCATATTTAGATTGGGAAAAAAAATTCCTTCATTGGTTTGCAAAACTTGGAGGCCAAGGAAATAGTGCAAAAAGTTTAAGTCTGTCATTTCAAATTTATTCTTAAGGCTGGTTTTCACATGGTTTAAAAGTCTTGAGTCACTACCAGTAAGGATAAGGTCATCAACATAAAGGACAAGGATAATGAGATGGTTTCCTACTTTCTTGGTATAGACATTAGGATCATAATGGCATCTAGAGAATCCAGTGTCAATAAGAAAGTTTTCCATTTTGGCATACCAAGCTCGAGGAGCTTGCTTAAGACCATAAATAGATTTCTTAAGGCAACAAACAAGGCTAGAATCATTATGTACATAGCCAGGAGGTTGTTCCATGTATATTTCTTCTTGCAAATATCCATGCAAGAAGGCGGATTTAACATCCATCTGATGGACCTCCCATTTGTTGGGTGTGTGTTATATTCATTGCATGTGTGTGTGTGGGCGCGTCAGGTTCAAAAACTACGTCTGATGATCCCTCGCACTAGTGATATGTTTGTGCTGTGTGTTCCAGGCGCTTTCCTAGGGGGGTCCCAAGGGGGGGCATGTATGCCCCCTCCTGGTTACGTGCAACGTTTGGGGCAACACCTCAATTTTTTTTTATTTTGGGCATTTTTTGTTATTTTTAGCAGTTTTTGTTATTTTTAGCAGTTTTGTAAATTAATCCCGAATTAAGGGATTAGGGTTTTGGTATCTACGAAATACCTAAAAAAATTGTATATATTGTATGGTGAATGGTGAAATTCGATATAATGAATATAAGAAAGGTTTTCCCGGTTGAGGGTTTCTGGTATAAAATCTTTGTGTACTCTGTGTATGAGCCATTGATTAATTTCTGTCTTGCTTAAGCATCTATATGCATTTCTTTACTTCATAGGTTTAAAACTTACATGTGGCATCAAAGCTCATTTTTGGCTTCAAAGGGACGCCTTTGTTGTTGAGGGTTTGGCTCGGTCTTAATAGATCAAGTATATCTTGGGTCTGTGATAAACTTGGGTTTAGTGGGAGATTTTGTAGTGGAGATTCGAGTATAGAAAGAGGAATGGCAGGCTCATCTAGAATCGAGATAGAGAAGTTCAATGGTAAAAACTTTGAGCTATGGAAGCTCAAGATGGAGGACCTTCTTATAGACAAAGAACAATGGATCACTGTGGATCCTGGTACACAGCCTACTGGTACACTGTCTACTAGCACACAGGCTACTAGTACACAACCTACTAGTACACAAACTACTAGTACACTAGCTATTGGTATGTCGAAGGAATATTGGGAGAAGTTGGACAGAAGAGCAAGGAGTACTATTTGACTATGCCTGGCAGATTCGGTGTTGTTGAATGTCTCAGGAGAATCTACAGCCAAGAAACTATGGGATAAGTTAGGGAATTTGTATCAATCAAAGTCCCGAGTAAAAAAGATGTTTCTTCAAAAGAAGTTGCATCATCTTAGGATGGAAGATGGAGATTTTGTGATAGAACATCTAAATTCTTTTAATATTCTGGTAAGTCAACTTGGATCTGTTAATATTACGATTGCAAAAGAAGATAAGTGTATTACTTTGTTATGTTCTTTGCCAGACTCTTGGGATAATCTGGTTGTAGCAATAGGTAGTACCACTCAATCTACATTGAAGTATGAGGATGTAGTTGCATCCTTGTTATCTAAATAGATGAGGTGAAAAAGCATGGATGGTCACAACACAAATGCTTTATTTGTAAGAAGGCGTACCCAAGACAGGAACCCTGGTAAGCCTTCGGGGTGGATATCTAAATCTACAGGTAGATCTAAGTTTCCAAGAAAATCTCCAAGGAAATGCTGGAAGTGTGGTAAAACAGGGCATTATAAGAAATATTGCAAGTCTAAGAAAGTTGAAAAACCAAAGGGATCTGATAGTACCTCTTCCACAGGGGCGATAAACTCCATTGAAGAAAGAGGTGATGTTTACCTAGCATCTACAAGTACACATATATACCATGATGTATGGTTGATCGACTCAGGTGCGTCATACCATATGACTCCTCATAGGGAGTGGTTCTCTGAATATGAAAAATATGATGGTGGTGATGTATTCCTAGGAGATGACTCGACAACAAAAATCTTGGGATGTGGAAGAGTTAAGTTGCTGCTAAACGATGGAAGGATTAGAACTCTCCCTGGGGTTCTACACATTCCAAAACTATCCAGGAGCCTAATATTTGTAAGCAAGTTGGGTGATGTAGGAGTGAAAACTGTATTTGAAAAGAACACTTGCAAGATGGTACGAGGAGCAATGGTGTTAATGAGGGGATTTCGTTGTGGAACTATGTACAAGTTGTTGGGAAGCACTTATACTAATGGGTGTAACAGTTCTGTTGTCCTTGAGCATATAAATGAAGGAGACAAGACCAATACTGTCCCAGAAAAGAAGACCATGCTGTGGCATCAAAGACTGGGGCATATTGGAGAAAAGGGCCTTCGAACACTACACATTAAAGGTATGGTTGAAGGTATGTCTAATTGCACTATGGATTTTGTTTTCTATGAACATTCAATATATGGTAAACATAATCGAGTAAGATTCCCAACTGGTGCTACAAGAGTAAAGGGGATCTTAGAGTTGATACACAGTGATGTGTTTGGACCTGTTCCTGTTCCATCCCTAGGTAAATCTGTGTATTATGTTTCACTCATAGATGATTTTTCAAGGAACACATGGATTTATTTTCTTAGAAATAAATCTGGGGTATTTGATAAATTTAAAGAGTTTAAGGCTCTGGTAGAGAATCAGATAGAGAAGAAAATAAAGGTATTGAGAATAGATAATGGTGGAGAATTATACGGAAATGAATTTGAAGAATTCTGTAAGAAGTGTGGTATAGCAAGGCATACGACTACTCCATACACTCCTCAACAGAATGGAGTTGCAGAAAGGATGAACAGGACACTGATGGAAAAATCAAGGAGCATGCTCAGTGGTGCTGGGTTAGGACAAGAATTCTGGGTAGAGGCAGTGGGTACAACATGTTACCTAGTCAATCGTTCACCTTCATCAACATTGGATGATAAACCTCCACACGAGGTATGGTCTAGAAAGAAACCTTCTCTTCAACATCTTAGAGTGTTTGGTTGTGATGCTTATGTACATGTTCCAAAGGAAAATAGGAGTAAGATGGATAATAAAGATGAAAAGTGTATCTTTATTGGTTATAAAGATGGTGTGAAAGGTTATAATCTTTGGAACTTAGAAACCAAGAAAACTATTTACAGTTGAGATGTTGTTTTCAGAGAGGTAAAAGATGTGTCCAAATAGGATTTCCCACCTACACAAGACGAACCTAAGAAAATAGAGCTTGAGTTAGATGATGCAAAATCTGAATCATCTGAAGAAGCGGAAGCAACAGAAGAAGAAGAACCTCATACCCCAGTATTGAGGAGATCAGTGAGAGATAGAAGGAAACCCGAAAGGTATAGTCCACCTGATTTTCGTTCCAATTTTGCTTTATCTATTATTGATGATGATCCCATAACTTTCAGGGAAGCAATGAATTCAGAGGATAGTAAACTCTGGAAGAAGGCCATGGTTGAAGAAATGGATTCCTTGGATAAGAATGAGGCATGGGATATAGTTGAGCTGCAAGCTAGAATAAAATCGGTTGGTAGCAAATGGTTGTTCAAGAAGAAGTTTAATGCACAAGGTAAAGTGGAGAAATACAAAGCTCGGTTAGTAACAAAAGGTTATTCCTAGGTAGAGGGAATTGACTTTGATGAGATTTTTTCTCTTGTTGCCAAGTTAACTTCTATTAGATTTATTTTATCTATTGCTTCTGCTTTTTATCTTGAAGTGGAGCAGATGGATGTGAAGACAACATTCCTACATGGGGATTTGGAAGAAGAAATCTACATGAAGCAACCATAAGTCTTTGTAGTGAAGGGAAATAAAGAGTTGGTCTGTAAGCTAAAGAAGTCACTATATGGTCTGAAGCAATCACCTAGGATGTGGTACCAAAAGTTTGACATATACATCCTTGGATTGGGATTTGTAAGAAGTAGAGCTGATCACTGTGTATATTCCAAGCAGGTTGGTAATCACTTCATTTATGTAGTGTTGTATGTTGATGACATGTTGTTGGTAGGAAATAACATGGATGTTATCAAGGAGGTGAAATCACAACTATCCTCCAAATTTGACATGAAGGATCTCGATGCTGCTAACTTCATTCTGGGAATGGAGATTAAAAGAAATTGTGCAAACAGGAAACTCTGGTTGAATCAAAGAAAATATGTTGAGATGATATTGCATAGGTTTAATATGCATGGAAGTAAACCGATCAAGGTTCCTATTCCTATAGGTGTAAAGTTATCTGCAGATCAGTGTCCGAAGACACAGGAGAAGAGGACATGTCCCATGTTCCATATGCCAGTGCAGTTCGCAGTTTGATGTATGCAATGGTTTGTACTAGACCGGAAATTGCACATGTAGTGGGAATTTTGAGTAGGTATATGTCAAAACTAGGGAAGGAGCATTGGACAACAGTAAAGAGGGTCTTCAGGTATCTTCGTGGCACCACTAGTTATGGATTGTGCTACCAAGGAAGATCAAGATTGGACAAAGTGGTGGACATACATGGCTTTGTTGATGCAGACTAGGCTGGAGATTTGGATCACAAAAGATCTACAAGTGGGTATGTGTTTAACCTATTTGGAGGAGCAATCAGTTGGATGAGAAAAAGATAGGTTGTAGTGGCACTCTCAACTACAGAAGCTGAATACATGGCAACCACTCATGCAAGCAAGGAAGCAGCATGGTTACAAAGATTGTGTTCAGGTATTAGGTTGGTACAAAAAGCAGTGAGATTAGATTGTGATATTTAGAGTGCAATATTCCTAGCAAAGAACCCAGCTTATCATTCGAAGATAAAGCATATTGATGTTCAATATCACTTTGTGAGAGACATGGTTGAGGAAAAGAAGGTGTTGCTGGAAAAGGTTGACACTTTGAAGAATGTTGCAAATTCGTTGAAAAAGTATGTGAGCACAGAAAATTTCTCATGGTGTAGAGTAACAATGGGAATTGCTGCCTTGGATTGTTGACTATATAATCCCCTGGACCCCCGGATGCAAAGAAAACAACAAGTGGGAGAATGTTGGGTATGTGTTATATTCTTTGCATGTGTGTGTGTGGGTGCGTCAGGTTCGACAACTGCGTTTGACGATACCTCGCACTAGTGCTATGCTTGTGTTGTGTGCACTAGGTGCTTTCCTAGGGGGGTCCCCGGGGGGGGGCAGGTATGCCCCCCCTGGTTACGCGCAATGCCCCGATTTTTTTTTTGGGCGATTTTTTCTTTTTTTAGCGGATTTTGCTATTTTTAGCGGTTTTGTAAATTAATCCCAGATTAAGGGATTAGGGTTTTGGTATCTATGGAATACCTAAAAACATTGTATATATTGTATGGTGAATGGTGAAATTCAATATAATGAATATAAGAAAGGTTTTCTCGGTTGAGGTTTTCCGGTATAAAATCTCTGTGTACTCTGTGTATGAGCCATTGATTAATTTCTATCTTGCTTAAGAATATATATGAATTGATTTACTTCGTAGGTTTAAAACTTACACCATTTATGTGAGGTAGCAAGGGAAAGAACAAGGTGAATGGAATTCATTTTGGCTACAGGGGAAAAGGTTTCATTATAGTGAATTCCTTCAACTTGGGAAAATCCTTTGGCAAATAGTTCAGCTTTGTGTCTTTCAAAACTTCCATATGATGCATACTTAGTTCTGTAGACCCATTTACATCTGACAAGTTTTCTTCCTTTTGGAAGAGGTACAAGATCCCAAGTATCGTTTTCCATTAAAGAGCGTTACTCTTCATTCATTGTTGTATCCCAATCTGGATGACCTGAAGTTTTTGCAAATGCATATGGATCATGAGTCTCTAAATCTTGAGCCAAAAGAGAATAGGCTTGCTGGAACTGTGAACTTGTTCGATGCTGATCCGAAGGATCACCGACAAGATCACCAACTGCTTCTTGTGTTGAATGGAACCATCGAGGAAGCCGTGGAATTGGTGCTGGTTCAGGTTCAAAGGACTCATCTGGAGGAAGGTGAGTAGGCGGAGGTGGATTTTCATCCTCACTGTCATCATCTAAAGAAGAAACCATAATAGGAACAAAAGAAGGCACAAACGTTGAATATGGCTCATAGGCCGAAGAAGGCACAATCGTCGAATTAGGCTTGCAGGCCAAGAGATTTTCATCAAATTTAACATCTCTTCTAAGAATAATTTCATTATAATGTGGTTGAAGAAGTCTATAACCTTTGACATCTTCAGAATAACCAAAAAATATACACTTCTCACTTTTAGGATGCAATGCTTTCCTTTTCTCATCAGGAATGTGAGCCCATGCTATATTACCAAATACACGAAAGTGAATTACATCTGGTTTAATTTTATTCCAAGATTATTCTGGTATTATATTTCTAAGAGACTTTGTGGGAGTGTGATTGACTATGTAATTTTCACAGTTGACTGCTTCCAAACAATACTTTATACTTAATCCCTTAGATTGGATCATAGAATTAGCCATTTATTTTAATGTGTGGTTCTGTCTATCAGCAACACCATTTTGTTGTGGTGTATATGGAACAATGTTTTGCATTTGGATTCCCTGTGTAGTACAGTAACTTGTAAAATTATTGTTCACATATTCGCCTCCATTATCTGTTTTTAACTTTTGAATTTGATGTCTAGATTGTTTTTTTACAAGGGCCTTGTAGGCCAAAAACTTGTCAAAAAATTCACTCTTAAGTTTTAAGAAGTAAATCCAAGTACGTATGGAAATATCATCAATGAAAGTTAAGACATACTTTCACCCACAAAAGGAAGGAGAAGAAAGTGGACCACACAAATCACTGTGAACAAGATGCAAAGGGCCCGAGGCATGCCAAGATGCACGTTTGTCAAAACTGTCCCAATGATGTTTTCCAAAAACACAACCAACACAAACACCATCTCTACATGAAACAAGAGGAAGTCCAGTCACCATATGTTGATTACATAGTTGCTGCAATGAGCAATAGTTTATATGACCAAACCGCTCATGCCAAAGTTTGCTCAATTCATCGTTATGAGGAACAAAAACTGATGAAAAATATGATGACGCAAAGTTGTCAAACTTGTACAACCTGGTAATATCATCAACAATTCTAGTTGCAAGAACATGCTTAGGATATTTTAGATCCTTGATTACAACTTGGTGAGGTGAAAAATCTACGGTTTTACCTTCACCTGAATGAGTGATTAGATAGACTAATAGAAGGTTACAAGAAAGACTTGGAACAAATAATACATCATTGAAATGACCATTATCTACTTGAACTATTCTAGATCCTACAACACTAAGAGATATATCATCACCAACAAATATTTTCTTGGTGTTACATTCATTTAGAGCAAAAAATATGTCTTTATCCTTAGCCATATGATAAGATGCTCCAGAATCAATAAGCCACTCATCAGAAGAAGAAGTAGAAGTTGTATTGAAGGAGAAACTAGAAGTGGAAAGTGCATGTCCATGAGAAGAAGAAGAAGAAGTAGAATGGATATTGATGTTATGCTTCTTCATTGTTGCTTCTAAAGCTGCCATCTTATTGAAACATTTGGACTCATCATGATCATCTTTATCACAAAATTTGCAATGTCTGCCAGTCTTCTTATTTTTATATTTTGCTCCTCTGTCACCATTAGGAGCTGAAGTTGTCTGAGTGGGTTTGGGACCCTTATGTTGCTTGTTTTTGTAGCGAGGATGTTGCTTCTTGGGATACTTGGGTTTATCCTTCTACTGGGAAACTAAGGCCTTTTTGGAGGTACCTGCAGTGCTGATCACTTCTAATTGTACAAGCTTATCTTCCTCTCTAATCAAAGTAGCACAAAAGGACTCAAGAGTGGGTTTTTGATAAGATTTCCCTAGATCCTCTCTCATGGCATAAAAGGTAGATAAAAACGGAGAATATGAACTACCTATCTTAGAAAGAATAAGATAGATGCAATGCTCTTCCTCCATTTTTATCTCACATTCTTCACATAAAATTCTGAGTGTTTTAAAATTAGATAGATAGTCTCCAAGGCAAGAAAAATCACTTGGACTCAAGTTCAGTACTTGATTTTCTAACTGTTATACTCGAATAATATTGAGTTTACCAAACACAGATTGAATCTTTTCCCAAGATTCTTTGGGGTCATAAATTTCTTTAAGGTGGAACCTTAAATCAGGAGAGATGTACATTCAGAATAGTCCACGTGCTTCATCACTCCTAGTAGCCCATTTTGATTTCTTATCATCATCAGTGGGTGTTTTTTCCTTTCCCAAGGTAATCCGGTACAAGCCTTTACTTCTTAATGAATCTTCCATATGAGATTTCCATTGGAAGTAGTTGGTGCTGGTAAGAAAGACATTACTTGTAGAAGCCATATTAAATATGTAGACAATATGGATTAAAAAACTAAAATTGATGATCTAGATTGGAAGAGCTCGAAAAGTTATGCGGTTTTAAAAACAAACAACACTGAAAACGAACTTCAGATGTGAGAGTTATGCCCTTTTAAAAAAAGGCATAAACGGTAACCAAATGACCACATGATAGTGTAAGTTGCTTTATGAAGTGACCCATTTTTATAAAGAGAAGTGGGGATCACTTTTACAATGAAGTTACTTTATAACATGAATGTTGCATGCAAAATAAATAACTCTAAAGTAAAATATTAAAGCTACTTATAGTGATTCACTTTTATACTTGAAGTGAAACAGACTTTACAATTTTAGCATGAACTTTTTCAAAAAAAGTAACAAAAGATAGATTTGAACTCAAGACCTCTTACTTAATAAGGAAAATTTTAACCAAATGGTCTAGAAAAACATATTTTAATGTTCAGAAGGAGGATTGTTGTTGTTGTTGTTGAAAAAAAACTCTTTTCACACAAGGAAAAAAAGTTGCTTCTTGATGACAACAAGGGTTAGATCTTGGTTAGCTTACCTGGAAGATGGACCTTTTCCTATTTGTTTTTTATTTTCCGAGATCACACATGGTGCGGGGAAAAGAGCATATGCAGATCTAAAAGAGTATCAACCTGGAAATAAATAATACAAAACTGAAATAAAACCAAAATACTACTTTGAAAAAATTTAAAAAATGCGTATTCAAGCTTTATACCTCCGGATCTAACTGTAATGGCTATATCTCGGGGAAACATAAACCTTTTCGAGTGAAATGAAAAGTGTTATTGAATGAAACGAGTGCTACAGATGCAATAGAACAGTCCTCTCAACCCATAAATGTATGTAAATGAAATAAAATGGAGATGAGGCAACTCGGCTTCACAATATTGATCTACAACAGAAGCGGGTCTTCAAACAGGCTCTGATACCATATTTGACAACATAGGTATTCCAAAAGAGGAAGAACACCTTCAGTAACCACTCAGATAACCATATCAAAGATCAAAACACTGATGTTTTCACGTGGTAAAACCCCTACGGGGAAACATCCACAACCCCAACCAACGTGACCACTTGGAGTAATTTATTAATGCAAGGAAAACGATTATAGAGAGATTTTACAAGAGAGTTTCTCACAATCGATCATCAGAAAATGACCCTCCATGCTCTTTAAATGTAGATCATGGACCAATCGAGTGTTAAGCCACCGATCAATGGTTTTTAAGATCGAGGAGAGTATGAACCGTCAGATCACTCAATGTCGGGAACATATCATGACCATCGGATCTCCTAACTAAAAACGAATACTAATGCATACTAAAGAAACACACTAAGAAACACACTTTTACCTAACGACACATTAGACCAAGTCGTTCTTAACTAACTCCTAAGTGTCTAAATATCCTAACACGAACTAACATGTGCATGCAAGAACACGTGCACATTCCTAGAAATGCACGTGTTTTGAATATGATATCCTTAGTACTCACCAAACCACCACACAAACTTGACATCTTGGATTATTTATGAATATTTGTGCGTTCTTAAGAAACATGTGTTCATGAATGTGCATATGTTCCTAAAAAAATTGAAATCAAAATAACATGTGTGTGCTTTAGGAATGCGTACGCATTCCTAAATCACATCAATGTTATCAAAAACAGGAATGTACATGACATAAAACTTACTACTTGAGATTTTATTAATGGTGATTAGATACAAGAAGCCAAAAATGGGATGGTGTCTTTACAGGAACACATGCATAAGAAGAAGCAAAGAATGAAGCATAAAACATGGGATGAATCTCTTAAATCCTACAATCTTAAAAATATATCTTTGTCTAAGGGGATCTTGATAAAATAACTTTGGTTATAATATACTCTTAAATTCCCCAAAGTCTTGACCCTAAAAATGATCTCCTCGCCTTGTTTTATAGGCTCTTTGCTTGTAGGAAAATTGTTTAACAAAAATAATATTGCTTCTTGGCCATGAATACTACCTGTCAGAATCTTGATACCACCTTTGGGTTCTTAACTGCTTCCATCTTTCCAATTGATCTTGTCTAATTTTGCAGGGTAAAAGGAAAATATTTTACCCCCAAAGTTGGCACGCTAATGCTGCTGGGGTTGTGTTCTTCTTGTCCAATTGAGCCTTTAAGTGAATTTATTTGGATGAATCGACTAGGTTTGCATATGTTGTGTGTAACCTACCCAACCATGGAATGATTTGGGTCCATGTCTAGCTAGAAGAATGTCCAAAGTCGTCCTCTTAGTCCCCACCAATCATCCATGCAAAACATCATTGACCAACCCTTCAAATATTCTTCCTCGAACTGTTTTGTCAATTTGATCAATTGATACAAGTGCACCTTAGGGTATATTCCTTAATGCCCTTCTATCCTCTAAATCGATCTAATGATACCAGAGAAGGGAATTCTTCTCTTGGCGAAACATAGAACACACTCTCCCAACATCTGCAACAACAATGATTTATAATCCACTCCTGAGAGAAGGGATTACACAATAAAGTCATCGTCTGAAACACCTGACATATGAGTAACTCACCTTTAGAAATCATATTACTCACAGATTGGTTACTCATGATCCCCATGGTTTTCCCCTTTAATATCTTGACATGTGTTTACGCAGAACATTGGTGAGAGGTAAGAATTTTTCCACACTTGGTATGATCTATTGAGATCCCAGGCTCATGTGAGTGGGCATGTCGAGGCAATGATTGTTTTCCTTTTTCATCTACAGGCAGTGGTATGATTATGAATTAAAGGATGTGAACATGAAGCTAGATATCTTGTTACACGTCACATATTTTCCAACTGATTTGGAAGGCTATCAATGAATCCTCCACTCGCTTGAGATATTCTTCCTCCTGCCTCTGTTCTAAACATGCGTCCTTTTTCCAATGGTTCGAAGCCTTTTTAAAATTTTGGGAAAACATGAAAATTTATATGACATTATGTTGACCTCACCATGGACCCATGGACATGTGTCAGCTTCATATTGGTCCATGTCAATGCTGAAGTGTCCTCTGGGACTCAGCCTACATGTGCCTAGACTTGATATGGCGACCAAATCCTAGTGGGCCTTCTCTAAATAGGCGGTGATCCTTGAAAGGCTCATGAATATGTGTTGTTGATGGGTCAGGCCCTCATCATCTTCCTCAAAGTATAGGTGGACTATTGTTTTGGCTCTAGGTGGCACTGATTGAACAAACAACTATGTGTCGAGGTGGTGGATATGTAACCTAGAAGAACAAGAATATCATTTTCATGACCCTAAGGGAGTGATTTTACTTTCGGTATTATACCATGTGACACCATCCATCCTTCACCATGTGTCTCTTCAAAACGAACATTGCACCCCAATAACGTGCTAACTTTTGTCCCTTTTTCTGATGTGACATGCATCCTTGACCATAGATCAGGATCACTTGTGTTTGTCGGATGATCGAGCACACATATTTTCCAACACCTTGTCCTTAATATTTGGTCTTTTGATATAGTACCATTTGGAAAGGGGATTATTCCTATTTAGAATGTGCTGACCTCCTTTATGCTCCCAATAAACTCCCATGTGCTTCAAACTTATCCTTGGGCCCTTAGGGCTTGATTTTCACTGTTAAATTTTTTGAGCTCTCAATCATATTCTCTCCCCTTTCAATTTATAGGCCATATAATCTCTCCATTATCCTCCTTCTTGAAAGTTTCGGTCTCATGATCTTGATCATTTTGTGCACTGACGACTAGAACAAATCTAGTAATAATAGTGGCTCCAACGGGGACAACACACCCCTGTGGTATGCTGAGAACTGTATACCAAGTGCCTTCTCCTATTGGGTTGTGGATTCTACCTTAAAACATGATATAACCTGTGCACCTGAAAAGATGATATAATAGGTGAAACATAATTTCTCAACAACTTAAAGTTATAACCCTAACTACTTTCTTGTGTAATATATGGTGAATGAAGTAAAATTAAAAATATGTAACATGAGTGGAAAAGTATTTATTTATGTACATGATAGAAAATTTTGCAGCATTCAATATTGCAAAAGATGTTTGAGGAACTTCTCATTAATGGGAGCCCCAAATGAATCTCTATCCATTTGCGCTAGTTCATATGTGTTATTGTCTTGTGCTACAATTATATGGAAAGGTCCAAGCCAGAGGTTGTCAAATTTTCCATGTTTTCCCTTTCCTTCCCATTTGGAATCCCACTTTAAGACTAGATCTCCTATCATAAATCTCCTCTTTTTGGTAATCTTATCAAATATTTCTTTCATTTTTGTTTGATGAGCTTCTGAATTAAATTGCACTTGATCTCTTACCTACCAGACTTCAATTAGTTGGTTGATTCTTCTCTACATATCATCTAACTCTGCCTCTTCATCTTTCATTAAATTCATCACATGAAGGTTGAGTTGGATGGGAAAAACAACTTCTAGCCCATATACTAGCTGAAATAGAGAAGTACCAATGGACCTCTTGATGCTCACTCTATCTACCCAGAATGCATATTTTAAGTGGGAATCCCAAGCTTTCTTGTTTTGGGGAAAAATCTTCTTTATGATCTTGATGAGGTTCTTGTTGGATGACTCAATCAAACCATTCCTCTGTGGGTAGTAAGAAGTAGAATTCCCAAGTTCTATATTATATTCTTGACAAAAAATTCATAAGATTAAAGATTTGAAGGCTTCAAAATTATCAGTTATGATATTTCTAGGAAATCCAAACCTTGCTAAAATGTTCTCTTCAAGGAACTTGATAATGATTGTGTTAGTTGTTGTCCTGGTGGGGATAGCCTCCACCCACTTGGTAAAATAATCTTTGGAAGTAAGGATCCATTTGTGTTTCCCACTTGAATTCAGATTTATTTCACTAATGAAATCTATTCCCCATTGTTGGAAGGGTTTTTCTTCTTTTATAGGTCTGAGTGGAAGAGACTACAATTTCTTCTTTCCTGCAAACATTTGACATTCTACACATGCTCTAATCATGCATTTTACATAAGAAAATAATGAAATCCAATAATAACCATATTTGAGTATTTTGTATGCAGTGTCTCTCCATGCATGGTGGCCTCCACATATCCCTTTGTGAAAATCATGAATAATTCCCTCAATTTCCTCTTCAGTAAGACAATTTAGCAATATTCCTTCTAGATATTTCCAAAACAAATTCTTGTCCATAACATAGTATTTTACAACCTTGAGTTTGATTGATCTAGCCTTAGATTTGTCCCAAGATGGTGAGAAACTTAGATTTTGATAATAGAAAATCACATCTCTATACCACTCATACTCGACAAACTTATGATTTATATTAGAATATAGTTCTTGTGTTTCATCTTCTTCTCATTTGTTTCCATGATGTTTGTTGTAAGAGAATTTATGTTAAGATATTTGCAATTTGATTCACCCATAAGTTTTGCCAGCACATGTCCCTTTACCAACTTGGTGGTTTTTATTTCCAAATCATACTCTTGGAGCTTGGGAATCCATTTACCTCTTCTTCCTTCACAGTCTGGCTAAGTAAGTATGTCTTTTATTGCACTAGCAGGAACGAAAGCAATTTCTTTTAGTGCAATATATAGTCTTTGAAAGCTTTCAATTCTTTGACCAGGGAATATGCTTGTTTTTCCAGGTTGTTGTACCTTATCTCAACATATCTTAAATATCTTTTGAATAAGGCTATGATTTTCTCTTGATTTTCTTCATTCTTTTGTAATAAGACAACAACTATCATATGTTTTGAAGCAAAAGAAAAAACAAGGAAGTCTTTGTCATAGTTTGGGATGACTAGTATTGGTGATTCTCCCAAGTCTTCTTTGATTCGTTGGAAATATTCTTTATATTCAATGGTCCATTTTACTTCCCAACCCTTCTTCAACATGCCAGTGATACACCTTACCATCTTAGAAAAATTTGGCACAAATATCCTCAGGAAGTTAATCCTGCCTATGAAGGATTGTATCTCTTTTTTGTTTCTAGGAAAATAGATCAATTTGATTTCCTCCACTCTTTCATGATCTATCTTTACCCCTTTATTTTCTACAATATGGCCTAGGAGCCTCCTGTATGACATGTAAAAATAAGAATTGTTTGGGTTCAATGACAGACCAAACTTCTTGCACTTCACAAAGGTTTGTTTCAAATGCTTGACGTGATCTTCATCTGTCTTAGAGAAAATAGTCATGTCATCAAGGTATATGACAATGAATATGTCCTTCAATCCTATGAAATCTATGTGCATAACTTATTGAAACGTGGCTCCTACATTGATCAAACTAAAGGGATTTTTTTTCATACATGAAGGTTCCCCATGAGGTTGTAAAGGTTGTCTTTTACCTATCATCAAGATGCATTTCCACCTGGTTATATCTTGAGAAACCATCTATCGTAGAGATCATATTTTCTCCCAAAAATTTCTGAAGTATATGATCCATCTTTGGAAGAAGGTAATTATCTTTTCATGAGAATTTATTCATATTTTTTAATTCCACAGAAATTCTTATCTCTCCACTCTTCTTCCTGTCTGGACCAAGTTTGCAACCCATTCAGAATACTTGAGGGGAATAATGATTTGAGCATCAAGTAATTTCCTCACCTCCTTATCAATTGTGGGAAGTAAAAGTGGATTAACCTACCTTAGTTTCTTCCTAAAAGGATTGGTACTAGTCTTGAGTGGCATTCTATATGATGTGATGCTGGTATCATAGGTCTTTAGATCTTCATATTTCCAAGAAAAAACTTCTATGAACTCCTTGAACAACTGTAAATACTCTTCATTTCATTTTGGAGGAATTTTGTTGGACAACTTGATGATTTTAGGCTCTTTCTCGGTTCCAATGTTGAATTCTTTAGAGTTGTAATCTTTAGGAAGGATTGTTGGATTTATAGACACATCATTTCTATCAAATAGTTGTTCCAGAGGCACCAATGCTTTGGGAATAAAATTATTTTTGAGTTGAAGAAATTTATGCCCAACCATGTATTCGCCAAACTCATAAGTCATTTGAATTTATTTTTCAATCATGGGCTCTCCTCCTTCTTCATCATCTGAGTCTACACGGTTGTTATAAAATTCATCTATGACCTCCATACAATTTTTGATCTATTGGTCATCTTTGAAAACTTTCCAATACTTAATTTTATCAGGGATGAAAGGTATGTACCTCATTTCAATCTGATATTTCATTTGAGGGACAACAAGGGGTTTCAAAGGTACTAGCTACCACTGCTAAGGAATCAACCTGTTGGTTAAATTCTCTTGGGACAACAGTAATATTAAAATCCTTATAAAAATTGTCAATTAAATCACATACCTTATTTTTGTATGCGCTCATTCTTGGATTCCTTTTCTGATAGTGGATTTTGATTTGCTTCACCACAAGTTCCGAGTCTCCAAAGACCACCAAATTGGTGATCTTCATCTTCATTTATTCTTCCAAAGAAATAATTAGGGCCTCGTATTCATCTACATTGTTAGTGGCCTCAAAATCCAGCTTGTAGGACAAATGGATTTCTTCTCTTTCAGGGTAAATGAGTACTACTCCATCTCCCATTCCCTCCTTTAAATATGCTCCATCAAAATACATTTTCCATATACCTTTTTTTTTTGGAGAGAGCTCACAATAGGGTTTGCAATATTCAAGGATTCTTTGTGTTATTCATTGACTGTGAGGATGCAACAACACAGGTATTCATTAACAACATATATTAGGTGATTTATAGAATTGTTTTGATCACTAAACACATAGGAAAACTTTGTTTCCCTAGATAATCTCCTTTTCTCCTCAAAAAACTAGTATAGTAGCATAAGTCATGTCCATATATATTGAACCACCCATATTTCTTGCCCATGTTCTCGATAGAAACATCCCATAATTATTAGGAAAATCATCCACCACTACATCCACCATTATATTTTTAACAAGAAGTTGAGCTAAGGTGACTACCATATCTTTGATCAACCCATTGCACTTCACCTTTCTGGCATCGAAATAATAGAGGTCATGGTAGGGCCTAGTTATTTCCAACCCCAAATTTTCCATCACTACTTTGGGAATAAGGTTATGGGATGATCCAAAGTCCAACATGCAGTTGTGCAACATCTTTTCATTTCTGTTTAAGGTCACATAGAAAGGTGGAACATACTCTTCCTTATCATCTTAGTGAGAAACAAAAACTATAGTGGGAGACTCATCTTGTAGATTTACAGTATTAGGAGGACCTTCTAATCCATTTACCTATATCACTTTCTCAATTTACTTGTGGTATGAAGGATTTATAGCTAATGATCCACTAGTGGGACAATAATATTTATTTTAGAAAGTTCTTTCTCAATGTTTAAAGGTGGAATTGATTCCTCAAGTTACTTAGCCTCTCTTTAGGTCTTGAAGTCTCACTAGATTCTTTAGTCTTGGGAGTATTTTTTAGTTCTTTGAATTCATCCATAGAAAGACTTGGGATAAGATTCTTAGGCTAGGAATGACCATCCTCATTGGCTTCCTTTTTCTTGGGTCCAAGATCATACTTCATGTGCATCTCAACCTGTAGTGCATCAACAAATATCATGTATTGAATATAGGACCATATTTATTTGTTAGATTCACCTATAGGGGTTTGTTTCCTGTTGTTGAGGGAATGTTCATAATCATCTTGAGTTATATGTATGGAATTTTTTCCTCTTTCAATATGTGTATTTTTTTTGGGTTTTCAGCATATCCTTCCTCTGTTTCTTTCTCCACCAGGTTATTTTCATTGTTAGTACTTACAAGGGGTTGGGTAGGTTGTTCACCATTTCTTCTTTCTCTCCTCATGAGTTGAGGATTGAAATTCCTTCTAAAATAGTTAGGGTTCATTATCCCTCCTTATTGAGGGAATTTTCATGCATTACCATTCTCCAATTCAAATATGGACATATTATTTGTCAAATTTTTGATCAGTCTGGACATCTCATCCATCTGATATTCATTGGAATATTTGACTTGATATAAAGGACCATAATCTTATTTAACCCTCTTTTTGTCTGATTGATTAAAAAAATGTTTTATTTTTCCTGATGCAATCATATTCCCTTCAATGTATATTGCATCATCTTGCATTATCAACAAACTGAGAGCTCTTCTTTCTCTTAATACCATGGCAAAGTCTGCATCAAAATCCCCAACATATGTGACCTTATATTCTTGCTGCAAAGTCTTGATGTTTCTAGTAATCTTGTTGATAGATTGTTAAACCTCATGTTAAATTCAACATCAAACTCATTTGATTTCTTCTTGAGGGATCCAAATTCATTCAGGTAATATAGGTTGTCCCTCTTTTCTCCCTACTACTTCATAAATGCATACTCAAGATCCTGCCAACTATAAATGGAGTTTGTAGGGATCTCTCTAAACCATTTATGGACATCTCCCTGTAGGGTTTGAACAAACAACCTCATGAAGACATCATCATGATCCACAAATAGGTTGTCAGTGGAATATTGGAATCTTTCCAGGTGTTCTTCAACAGATAGAGTTGGTTCACCATTATACTTGGGAAAGAGCTTCAAGTAATTTTCAGGGAGATCATGAACATGTACATGAGGATTCAATGGTCCAAATATGACAGTGACCCAAGGGTTTAAAGATGGTGGGGGAGGGATAATTCCTCCATCTGTTCCTCCTCCAAGGTTAACTATAAGACTTTGCAAAATACAATTATGATTGTCAACATATGGAGGGTTAACAAGATTTTTCAGAAAGGGCTTGAAAGAAGAGCTCACTTCTTGATAGAATCCTAAGGAAGAATTTTGTAGATATATTAAGGGTTCAGGAGGTAGCTCGACAACATAAGTAGAATAAATAGGTATATCAGTTAACTAAAAATATTTTCTACCTCTACGAATAACAGAAGGAAGGGTTTCTAAATTAGGGCTACCTGAAGATGGAGAGATCTGATGTTCTCTGATATTTCTCTAGGTTACAAGATTCTTTGGATCTAAGTATAATGGGGTACATTCAATATCTAGGTTATTTTTGGTATATATTCAATTATACACCAAATATTTTCTCTGTGGAGTTGCCAAGTGAAATAATAAACAACCGGGTTCCTAAAACTCATTCACCTTCGAGTATCAGATCTTGCAATGTCGTATCCCTGAGGAAAGATAACTTCAAATTTTGTTCCCTAGAAACAACTTCATTTCTGATGTTGTCCCTCAAGATGTTCCAATCTATGAGTGGAATTATGTCGAGGCATCCCGAGAGATAAGACTCAGGACAAGCCTTAAATCCATTCTTGTAACAACATAAATTATGCAAAAATGTGGATAAGTTTTTCTCTTTCTCTTATAGAACTCTCGTCCCTCAAACAATCCTAGACTAGATATTAAAACATTTATCCATAAGAAGAATTTGTCCAAAATTTCTTCAGACAATTTGAGTTTAAATATGGTGAGTGATGGATTTATAAGAAATACATGATAAACATGTGAGGCAAATTTAAGGTGAATCTCACAATCTATGGAAAGAAAAAAGTGCCGAGCAATTAAGATTTCACCAGTTCTAACAGTTATAACCGATCTTTAAATTATTCATCAAATAGTAAAAAAATTAATATATTTAAATCCATCGAGGTACTCTCTACATATCATTAAACATATGAAAAAATGACAAGAAGTGGTAATACATTCATAGGAAATCATTTCAATATCATAAGCTATACAACACACAATTACATTGAACATGTCATAAAACTTGTTGCTTGATATTTTATTAATCATGATAAGATACAAGAAGCCAAAAATGGGATGGTAGATTTACAGGAACACATACAGAAGAAGAAGCACATACTGAAGCATAATGCAGGGGATGAATCTCTTAAAGCCTACAACCTTAAAAAATATGTCTATGTCTAAGGGGATCTTGATCAAACAACTCTAGTTATAAGATACTATTAAATTCCCTAAAGTATCGACCCTAAAAATGAGCTCCTCGCCTTGTTTTATAGTCTCTTTTCTTGTAGGAAAACCATCTGCCAAAAATAATATTGTTTATTGGAGATGAATATAGATTGTCAACATCTTGATACCATCTCCGGGTTCTTAACTTATTCCATCTTTCTCATTGATCTTGTTGGATTTTGTGAGGTAAAAGGAAAATATTTTTACCCCCAAATATGGTGCATTGATGCTATTGGGGTTGTGTTATTCTGGTCCAATTGAGCCTTTAAGTGAATTTATTTGGATGACTTAACTGGTTCTGCATCTATAGTGTGGGACCTACCCGACAATGGAATGATTTGGGTCCATGGATGGTTGGGAGAACATCGAACACCATCCTCTTAGTCCCCACCAATTATCCATGGAGAACATCATTGACCATCCCTTTAGATATTTTTCCTTGAAATGTTGTGTGAAGCCGACCAATTGTTACAACTACACCTTAGGGTAGATTTCCTGTTGGGGAATGAAATGGAACACGATATGAAATAGAGAATGAAATACTGTAGAAAATCGAAGAGGGGCGATAAATTTAAAAGAACATAGGTGGCATATAAAGACAGTGTTACAAGACTTAAGCACAACATACTATGATTTTCACGATATGAAATAGAGAATGCAATGTTGTAGATAATCGAAGAGGGAAAATAAATTTCAAAGAACATAGGTGGCATATAAAGACATTGTTACAATACTTAAGAACAACATACTGTGATCAGAACATCATAGTGCATATTGCACATCTTGATCTGCATGATCTATTGTGCAATATTAAATCACATTCTGCATATGATAATGAACCAATTGGTCTTCTTTTATAGTCTCAAGATATAACCGACTCCCACAAAATCCAGAAGATCTTATCCACATATAACCGTCGGTGGTTAGATTTGGCTCCACAATATCCACTTTGTCAAGTCGACTTGATAGGACTCGATCCATCTAGCTATCCATCCAACTCTTAGTTAATTACAAGGATGGTTGATCCATTGCCCGACTATATTTGACTATTGGTCGAATTTCTGACCTACAGTCACGTCGACTACTCAACTAATTGGTTTGGTGCGTTGGTCGATCAATCGAATGATTGTGTCCATATGTAGGTCAGCCTATCAACCGAATGAACATGTGAGATGTGTGATGAGCCATCGATTATTGATGTTCCAACACCCCCCCATCAATACAAAACTCAAGAGATTTAGGAGGTAAAATTACATTACTGGAACACCCCCCATAATTCCTTCTTCCTGAATCCCAAGGAAAGTGAGAAGATTTATAAATATGGATTCAGCTAAAGGTTTGGTGAAGATATCAACAACTTGATCTTTAGTGCAACGATATTCAAGAGAAACAATGTCATCATGAACCAATTGTCACAAATAGTGAGCATGGATCTAAACATACTTCTTCTTACTATGAGGAACAAGATTGTCAACAACTTGTATGGAACTTTGATTATCACAAATATTGCAGTGTAGGTATGAACAGGAAATCCAAGCTCACCCAAAATTTGACGAATCCAAACTATTTTTGTACCTTCTTGAAAATGCCATGATATTCTACTTATGTAGTCGACAGAGAGACTAACTTATGTTTCTTTCATGAATGTACCAAAGGTCTAGTGCCATAATGAAACCCATATCTAGAAGTAGACTTACAGTCATTGTCGTCGCCAGCCTAGTCGGAGTCAGTGAAGCGAACTAGTGAGTCTAAACTACAACAATATTTGATACCAAATTGAGAGGTACCCTTAAGATGTAATATCCCCAATAGAATGGGTTGGAATATTATGTCCTTCTATGCAATAAATGTTCTTGATGCTCTAATCTGGTTGAAAAATTTTCACAAACAATTTTCATGCCTTCTACTAATAGATATTTTGTCAGACATATTGCATGTAATAAAAATACACCAGAAATAAAAGAGACAATAGGTGGTATTTTATTATGAAATAAAATATGAATACAATGATCCAAAGTTTTCTATGGCAGTTGAAAGACATCAATGGAGAACACACATTACAAGCCAAAAACTTGGAATCATGTCGTGACCCCCTCAACATATGATATTGAACCCTCCAAGTGGCACAACCTCTCCAAGAAGATCACTACAACCAAAACTGAAAACAAACCCAAGATGAAGCTCCAATGAAGATCTTAGATGGATAATCCTCCTTGTCTAGCTAGGATGTATATTGCACCACCGAAACAAGACTAACCATGGAAGGATTTTTCTAAAACCTAACGAAACAATGGCTCAAAGAGCACCATAAGAGAGGTTAATCAAATTATAATAATAATAAGTGAGGGGTTACCCTTCTTTTATACTTTTCCAACCCCTTCTAGATCCTTCTTCCATGCTTTCTAGAACTTCCCCTTTTGGACTACATCAATCCTTCTAGATATTTCCATTTTTTGACCAAATCAAATGTAACTTCTATAATTTTCTCCTTTTTGACTAACTCAAATATAACCCTTATTTTCCCTCCAATTTTCACTTTATGATTAAAAATCACTTTAATAATAATTAAGTAACTTATTAATCTAAAGTTACTTTGATTTCCCTAATGTCACTTTAATAATATAATATCTCCTAACTAAGTGACATTAAATGACTCCCTTTTCACTCATATTCCTCTAGTGACAATCCATGGAAGTCCCTTCTACTACAAAGATGGGGAACTAAAAAATGGGGACATGACGTAAGATATCAAAAAATGTGTTTGACTGCTTTCTAGTGGCTTTATCTGGGATCTTGCATGAATCGAGAAACCACACTGGCAACAAAGGATATATCAGGTTGACTATGAGTAAGATAAATAATATTGTCGACCAATTGTTGATAGAGTGTAGCATCAACAATGGGTGTTTGAAAAGGTTTAGTAAGCTTCACTCCGGACTAAAAATGAGTGGCATAAGGCTTGCAATCAACCATCTTAAAACATGTCAACATATCCATTACATATTTAGACTTAGAAATGGAAAAACCATCAAAAAGTGGTAATACTTGAAGACCCAGAAAATAATGCAGAGTGCCAAGATCTATCATGTCAAAGGAGTCTACAAGTTGTTTCTTCAATCTAAATACAAGAGCATTAGTATTTTCAGTAATAATTAAGTCATCAATTGTTATAGAAAGATTTGCCTCACCATTGTTATATTGCACAAAGGGCCCTTTTCCATTTCCCTATGCAGACTTTTCATCCCTTTTGATGAATCCAGAGCCAAAAATATACATTTTTCCACATATACGCTTCCTATTAGCTATGCAAGATGCGTATATGTTGTCTTCTCCACTACAACCCACGTACATCATGATTTGTGCCATAAAATACAAAATGACGTTGGGTTTCCATGTCACGACAAAAGATATCTGATCCTTGGCCTTCCACATACTGGAAACGTTCCGAATCAGCCCTTCAGTTGCATTTTGAAGGCTATAAAAGCACAATTCTGAGCTATAGAAAAGAGGAGAAAGAATTCAAATTTGAGAGAAAAGTTACTTTGGAGAAATTACTTCATATTGAGTTTGCGTCCCTTTGTCCCTCAAGTCTGAACTTAGTGTTTAGCCCTCAATCTCTTTCCCTATTATTGAGAGAACCTCATTGACTCTGTCTTAAGAGATTTCCTTTGGTGGAGGATTGAAGTGGTGGAGGCCCATTTGGAAGGAACTTGGTTTCTTGGTTTCGAACTATGTTGACACGAAAGTCTATAATGTTGTCACTTCTGCTGATCAATTACTAATAGAAACACTGCTTTCCCATCCTATTGGTATATTGCAAATGTATGATTATTATCCATGGGCATGTTTGTAATGTTTATTAATGGATTATGCTATCTAATGTCTTAACCCTATTATATCATCACTATATGCTCACTCTTCTCATTTGTCAAGAACTTATTACAGGTATAAAGCTTTGGGTTGAAGTTCTCAACGGTGGAACATTATCAAACGTTGGATCGAGGTAGGCCTCTTTCTTATCTTGCACATTAGTTTATATAGCATATGTTGGAATTGAGTTTATTTCTGCAGTCATACTTTTCTGTTGTGGTTTACCCTTGGCCATAGAGAGTTTTTCCCTCATAACAGAATTGGCGACTCCACTAGGGAAGTCTTCCTTCTAAGGGTTGAAGTACTTTTTCTTCTTACATTGCTCTTTTTACTTTCTGTTTCTTGTCATATCACTGCTCGATGGATTTTTTTTCACTTTGGGTCTAAGTTTCCATCCTTCTTTCCTTTGTCTGGCCTCGTTTTGAAGCCTATACACTCTTTTTTCCCTGACAGTCACTTATACCCTCTTGCTGTCTCACTGCAAGATGTGTATATATGCCCTGTTCTCCTGAACAATTGCATATACCACTTCCCTTTGCTTGTTTTCTTGGTTTAGTGACTGCTAGGTGAGATTTTAGGTGTGATGAGTCTTGTTAGGTCTCTGTAGTGCCCGTTGAGCTTCTCTGGGTTGACAGGAATCCTGTTGGGAGTTGAATTTATGGGTGTCGTCTTTCTCATTGTTTTTCATCCTTGTTTGTCCTTGAATCCTAGGTTGTTGGCTTGGCCTCTTGGTATTCTTCTTGAGTTATTTCATTTATACATAGTAGAATTCTTTATATCAGGTTGCTTCTCAGACCATAAATTTTCTCTTTAATATATTGAAAATACGAAAATATAGGCATTTTTCTTTGGTTAATTTTTTTTGTCTTTGAACCTTTGTCATTAATTTAGTACATTTAGTGAAAGATTGCATTTTATTTCTGAATTGCAGAGTTGAATTTGAAAATTGCACTATTTTTTATTTGCATACCATTCATTGAAAAGATAAAGATAGACTTTGCATTATATTCATATTTATCTTCTTCCAGAGTCATAACATCATGAGTTTCGCTTCCATACCCTTTTGAGCAATCACATCCAATAAAATTTACGCTTTAAACTAAAATTGATTAGACACAATTTTATTTTTAGGGTGCACAAATTAGTCTAGGATTTAGTGCCTTGGGATAGGATTTGGTGAGTAAACTTCTCCAAGGCAATTAAATCAACATATGTGTCTAAGACAGGGAGGTGAGAAGTCCATTTTATACTTGGTAATATCAGGAGGCTCCGCTCACACCAGAGTTAATCATGAGGTCGCACGAAGTTAATTGAAGGGATAACCCCTGGATACTCGCCTAGCGTCAGAGATATTTCTATGGATTTATTCGTATTTGGGGATCTTTCTAGTGCCCATACCTCTATGAGAGGTAGTGCTTTCAAGGTTTCTAGATTTGATACCCTGCCCATAAGGTGATCCGGACTTACGACTGCTCGTTTGTGCATCGATTATATAGTGGTTTATTAGTTTCTTGACTTAGGTATCTCATAGGTTACTAGCAGGGGTTATTATGCTTGTATCCTGGGTCAGATAGAGGTTGGACACCACACAAACTTTATGGAGGATTACCTCTCCTGGGGGATCTGAACGACTGGTTGTTAAGCCCACGAGGTCCTCTATAACTAATTATGTTCCCTCCAAACTTTAGCAGGGAGTCTTAGGTCCCTCTTGGACAAGACATACCTTATTTAGCAAGGGAGGCCACTCAACCACTTTAGCCCGTTTGCATGCATATTGGCCGTTTGACTCTTTGGTATTCTCTTTGATTACTAGTTGTCCTTAGGAGTGTTTGTTGGGTTTCACCATCATGGATAGTGGAGTTTCTTTCTCTCCCTCATATGCTTCTACCTACCCCATAATGCCTACTCATTTCATGGGGACGGATCCTTCTGCTCTTTACAACAGTATGCAGAATTACAACACTCAATCCGCGCCTTGGATCACTGGTAATTTTTCTATTGATATGAATTCACCTGTGCAACCATCTCCCTAGTCCACATATATGAATCCTAGCATGGGACCTGAGGGAATCATGGATCCGATGCCTACTTCTTCATTTGATATGAGTCATGTCCCCATGGGAGGTTTGAACCTTCCTCCTTTTGAATCCCATGGTAGCTATGCTCTTCTAGGAGCTAGTGCCTAGATGGGTTCCTTTCCCACTTATTATGCACCACCCATGCATCTTTCACCCACCATGTTAATTCCTTCTAACATTTTTCCCATGACAGGCCCTCAGATGCCTTCGGGTATTCCATATGGAGAAAATCAATTTTACAGTTCGAGTTACCCTATTTATGGGACCCCTTTGCAAGGGGGAAACATATATCCTCACTTGAATAGTTCTTATCCTACCTTGGTCTCTTCATAGACCTCAGTGACGGTACCCATCCAAAGTTCTTCAGACCATTTTAGCTCGAGATATCACCCTTCTGGGCAGGGATAGGCAGTAACCTAGGATCCTTCCTGGCTTGCAATGTTTCAGAATAAATCTTTCCTTAGACCATGGAATCAAATGCTATAATATATAGCTATCCCAGTCACTATTAATCACACTGATGCTCCATCCCCAACCTCTACCAGTCATGTCAGAGATGGGTCGACATTTTCTAAAAATTATGTCAACATCTTGCACCCAACCTCTGTGAATTACGTTGGAGGAACCATCCTTTTTACCCCAAATCACAGCCGATTCACGTCTCCTTCCTCTATTCATCATATAAGAGGTGACTCTCTTTCCCCTGCTAGCCACATTGAGAATCCTAGATGTCTCAGACGTAAGCCTAAATTTATTGGCAGTACTTGTAAAGGAAGTCACCTTACTCATTTATGTTCGGTTATGACCGAGATACCAGAAGCATGGGGCTCACCCAAGAGCCCCTCAAATTATGAGGCATTCCTAGTTTCTCCTCACACCACTCCTCACTTGATTGCCTCAATGATCCCACCAACGTTATCCCCTCCTGACCTCGCCTCCTTTTTCAAAGGTGAAACAACTCTTGCCCCCATTACTATGCATCCTATTCAACCTATAATTGAAGAAGTGGCCACACCAGTGAAATCTCTGGTCAATCCTACTCTCATTGAAGAGAGTGATGTGGCTTTCAATAACATCATCAAAATTCCTAATCCCACTCCTTTTGAATGAGATAGATTTATTCTCCCCCTGAATGTTCTCTCTCCAAGTCCCGACGAGGTTCTCTATGATTGGGATGACCTGTTCGGGAATCCCATCCCCCCGCCGATGTATTTTCCATTGAGACAAATTATTCAAAGTATCATGGAGACCATATCCTCTATTAGCACCTTCTCATCCTTGACTTTGAGAGCTTTGGATTTTCCCATGCTTTTGTCATCTATTCATGAGATACTGACTTTCTGTAGAAGATCGAGACAAGAGCCTTGGCCTCCCCCTTTACATGTTGATTAGGACTCCCACAAACTAGTCTTAGTTAAAGCTCTTTTGCGAATCGTCTAAAAAATCGAAAAATATTGCCGAGTGATTTGTCCCTTTCACAGTTGTTAAAATTGGATTTGAAAGGCATGATTCTTAGTTAAGCTCTTTTCTGACTCGTTATAAAAAATAAAAAAAATTGTCGAGTGAACTTGTCTTTTTCACACTCATAAATTGGATTTGAAAAGACATCTATTTGGCACAAGTTAACCCCTTTTTCACACCAAGTAGACTAAAAGACATAAAAAAGGAAATTTTTTGGCATTAATTTGTGATTGCATCTCATGCCCTCGCTTACAGTATTTAGCCTTTAGTCGGTTCTCGCTTTGTGTTATAAATCGTTGCCTAAGCAGTTTTTGCATCCTCAACCAAGTAGAGCCTTGTTTATATCTTTCACAATTTGACACCCTATGCCTTGGAGGGAACATCACCCCGAGTTTCCATCTCCTGCATGCATTCCCTTGCATTGAGCATAGGTACATTCCATTGCTGGAACTAGTTTTTCTTACTTGCGACACTCGTTCCCTCCTCTGTATCATAGCATTCATTTGTTATGAAAAAACAAAAAAATACTGGAGGGAAGGGAGTACTATATTATAATTGGAAGCATTCGTGTCGCCTTTTAACAAAGCACAAAATTACTGAGTCCTTATTTCATCATAATTTTGGGTTTAGCATGGTCTTAGGAAGCTTATCCTAGTATAGAGTTTTCTCTACTGACTGGTTACTCTTCCAGTCCCTATAGAGAATGTTATTGATACCTCCTGCATCCAATTGTCACATCATTGAGTCTATGCTGCTGGATTCTACCATATGTCTCATGTTCTTTTTTAAAGGAAGTCTATCAACCTGCGTTGGCCACTCCACAGAAATCTTGACTTTTCTTGTTGGCCATACCCTCAGTTTGTCTCAGAATCACATGATACTATGGTCTTATCAGGCACACTGGCCCTTACTTTCATCATTGGTAGGTCACCTTGAACCCATAAATCAACATTTCATCATTGGTCATTGACTGGGTGGTTTTCCTTGTGTTTGACGAAAATACATCTATTCACACTTTGGGATTCATGCAGTGTCTTGGTTTCCATTAGACTTATTGGTGGTTTCCTCGCCTTTGCCAATAGTTTTCATCATTGGCTTCTATTCAGAGGGTCATTTTTGTGTACCACTTGCATTTGGCACATGAAAAAGACATACAGGGTCGTTGGTTCTTGAACATGTTCTTCGTCCGATCTCCACCAAATCATGAAGATCCTACTTTGTTCCTCGTACTGACTGATGAGAGATGCCTTAATGCTATCCTTTCAGCGGGTCTCTTTCCATCGACTTCAGCTGGTTTATTCTGAATATGGGACCTACATATTTGTGAGTGCCTTGAGGCTTGCATTCATTAGTGCCAGGATCTCTCGCCATTGATAGATGGGGATACAACAATGTCTCTTGATCGATGGATTTCTCAAGTGTTCGACATCAAATCCTTTATTCACACTTGTAGAAATGTACTTAGTGCCTTGATACCTACTTTCATTATTGGCAGGCTGTCTCGCGTTTGTTAACAGTATACCTCAATGACCGGTAATCAAAGGATGTCTCATCATGTTCTAACTCAACTCCTTTTTTCACATGATGAAGATTTGCACCTTGGTGGATTGTGTAGAATACTTGAAGACATCACTATGTGGTCGCAAATTTCCTAAGCTGTTGCTTCCCTTTCAATGGATCAACACCTATTTGACTTCAGTGATAATGGGAGATCAATTTGTACTCCATGGTATATAGATATCTTCAAAATGATTTTGAGACTGGTTTCACTGGGCCTTGTTTGTGGCTATGACAACTTTTGGCGTGTAACCACATTCGTATTTTCCTATTCTTGGCCGTGAACACTTATTTGGTATATTTTCCACATGGATCTGCATTGTATTCTTGTAAGCCATGTATGCAATGTCAGTACATAATGTAATGAGAAATTGAGTTCATCCAGCTGGTTCTTGACCACTCCACTTATGGGTTATTTATAATTTATTTCAGCCATCACAGATACTCCTTTGATCTCACACATTAGGGTGCATCTGTTATAGCAAGATTTGCCTCACCATTTCTATCTTGAACAAAGGGCCTTTTTCCATTTCCCTATGTAGACTTTTCATCCATTTTGATGAATCTAGAGCCAAAAATATACATTTTTCCACATATACGCTCCCTATAAACCATGCAAGATGTGTATACGCTGTCTGCTTCACTACATCCCATGTACATCGGGATATGTGCCAGAAAATACAAAATGAGGTTGGGTTTCCATGTCATGACAGGAGATCTCTGATCCTTGGCCTTCCACATACCGGAAATGTTCTGACTCAACCCTTCAATTGCATTCTGAAGGATATAAAAGCACAATTCCAAGCTATGGAAAAGAGGAGAAAGAATTCAAATTTGAGAGCAAAGTTACTCTAGAGAAATTACTTCATATTGAGTTTGCATCCCTTTGTCTCTCAAGTCTGAACTCAGTGTTCAACCCCTAATCTCTTTCCCTATTATTGAGAGAACCTCATTGAATCTCTCTTAAGAGATTTCCTTTGGTGGAGGATTGAAGTGGTGGAGGCCCAGTTGGAAGGAACTTGGTTTCTTGGTTTCGAACCGTGCCAACACAGAAGTTTGTAATGTTGTCACTTCTGCAAATCAATTACTAATAGAAATACTCCTTTCCCGTCCTATTGGTATATTGCAAATGTATGATTATTATCTATGGGAATGTTTGTAATGTTTATTGATGGATTATGCTATCTAATGTGTTAACCCCATTATATCATCACTATATTCTTTCTCTGCTTTTTTGTTAAGAACTTATTGCAGGTATAAAGCTTTGGGTTGAAGTGCTCAACGGTGGAACATCATCAAACGTTGGATCAAGGGAGGCCTCTTTCTTATCTTGCACATTAGTTTATATAGCATATGTTGGAATTGAGTTGATATCTGCAGTCATACCTGTCTATTTTGGTTTACCCTTGGCCATACAGAGTTTTTCCCTCATAGCAGAATAGGTGATTCCACTGGGGAAGTCTTCCTTCTAAGGATTGAAGTAATTTTTCTTCTTACATTGCTCTTTTTCCTTTGTGTTTCTTGTCGTATCACTGCTTGACAAATTATGTTCACTCTAGGTATGAGTTTCCAACCTTCTTTCCTTTTCCTGGCCTCGTTTTGAAGCCTATATGCTCTTTTTTCCCTGACAGTTGTGTATACCCACTTGTCGTCTCACTGCAAGATGTGTATATACACCCTGTTCTCCTGAACAATCACGTATACGACTTCCCTTTGATATTTTTCTTGGTTTAGTGACTGCTGGGTGAGATTTGATGTGTGATGAGTCTTCTTAGGTCTCTGTAGTGGAGTCAAAACCCACTGTTGCAAGATGGCGACCGTGTTTGTATCAATATGTTCGACGCAAAAATTGACATAGTCACCCGCTCTCGAGATTATGGCTCTTCAAAATCTACCAGCCTAGAAGCTCCTCCTCCCCCTCCGGAGACGAACTTACAGATTAAGAAACTAGAGCCACCACCTCGTATTTCGAAAGGACTACTTAAGCACTCTACCCATAGTCCTAATGCTAGAACCGCCAAACCCCTTACGTGATGTCGGCTTTGGAGGTACTCCATACGTGTCCAACACAAAGGAATGCCTTACTCTTTGCCTTAGGAGCTCTAGAACCTAGTGGCTCGAAAGTTATCAAGTTTGACGTCACGGACGTGAAGCCTCACTTAACCTACCATGTGGCTTTCCAAATCCACGTGGAGTATTCCAACTATACTATCAAATGAGCAGTTGTTGATGAAGAGTTACTTGATACAGACAGTTTGTAATTTCATTGCTTGATGCTCCCACAATCGTCATTTGAATCTTGGAGGTAATTTAGTCCAAATTGCACTATTTGGGTGAAAATCAAAATGATACAGTAGTTTGTGATTTTATTACTATTTATATGTTATTTTTACCCACTTTATATAGTTTCATGCTATTTTTCAACCTAATGGATTAATTCAAGAATGGTTTTAAGATGGTTTTTGTAGTTTTGACTCAGTTTTCTTGCAGATTTCAATATCATGGTCGGTCGTTCATCTTCTTAGGCGGGTATTTTCGTAACCTAGCATATAGGATAGGTATTCATTCCATCATGCATTTCTCATTATCTTTCGACTACCACTTTTTACGCCTTAGGTATGAACCCATTTATTGCGATACATGACCCTCCATGTGCTATAAGTAGCGTTGTTAATAAATGGTAGAGACTTACCAAGAATGGGTAACTTAGTTAGATCCTCACTATTATTTGGTGCCCATGCCAAGTTTTTTCCTTAGGACTAGGAGTCCATTATAATTCTATACATGACTTTATGATGAACCTCATTTCTCATTCATACACATGCTGCCCTATTACCTGTGGACTCCCAAAAATGAGTCTTAGTTAAAGCTCTTTTCCGAATCATCTAAAAAACCGAAAAGATTGCCAAGTGATTTGTCCCTTTCACACTCATTAAAATTGGATTTGAAAGGTCATGAGTCTTAGTTAAGCTCTTTTCCAACTCGTTATCAAAAATAGAAAAGATTGACGAGTGAACTTGTCTTTTTCACACTCGTAAATTGGATTTGAAAAGACATCTATTTGGCACAAGTTTACCCATTTTTCACACCAAGTAGACTAAAAGACATAAAAAAGGACATTTTTTGGTGTTAAGTTGTGATTGCATCTCATGCCCTCGCTTACAGTATCGGGCCTTTAGCCGGTTCTCGCTTTGCATTATAAACCGTTGCCTAAGCAGTTTTTGAATCCTCGACCAAGCATAGCCTTGTTTATATGCTTCACAATTTGACACCCTATACCCTGGAGGGAACATCACCCCAAGTGTCCATCTCCCATATGCATTCCCATGCATTGAGCATAGGTATGTTCCACTGCTAAAACTAGTTTTGCTTACCTGAGACACTCGTTCACTCCTCTGTATCATAGCATTCATTTGTTATGAAAAAACAAAAAAGGATGGGCAGGAAGGGAGTACTATATTATAATTGGCAGCACTCGTGTCTCCTTTGAATAGAGCAAAAAATTACTGAGTCCTTATGTCATCATATTTTTGGGTTTATCATGGCCTTAGGAAGCTGAACCCAGTATAGAGTTTTCTCTACTGACTGGTTACTCTTCCAGTCCCTATAGAGAACGTTATTGATGCCCCCTGCATCCAATTGTCACATCATTGAGTTTTTGTTGCCAGAGTCTACCATATGTCTCTGCATGCTCTTGCTAAAAGGAATTCTATCAACCTGTGTCGACCACTCCTCATAAATATTGACTTTTCATGTTATCCATACCCTCAATTTGTCTCATAATCACATGATACTATGGTCTTATCAGGAACCCTGACCCTACTTTCATCATTGGTAGGTCATTTTGAACCCAAAAATTGACATTTCATCATTGGTCATTGACTGGGTGGTTTCCCTTATGTTCGATGGCATGACATCTATTCGCACTTTGGGATTCATGCAGTGTCTTCATTTCCATTAGCCTTATTGGTGGTTTCCTCACCTTTGTCAGCAATTTTCATCATTGGTTGTTGTTCAGAGGGTATTTTTCGTGTACCACTTGCATTTCAAACACGAAAAAGACACACATGGCCGTTGGTTCATGAACATGTTCTTTGTACGATATCCACCAAATCATGAAGCTCCTGCTTCGTTTCAACCTCCCATGGTGACACGACTCATATCAAATAAGGAAGTAGGCATCAGATACATGATGCCCCCAGTTCCCATGCTAGGATTCATATATGTGGACCAAGGAGAGAGTTGCACGGGTGAAGTCATATCAACAGAAAAATTACCAGCGACCCAAGGCACGGACTGAGTGTTATAATTCTGCATACTATTGTAAAGAGCGGAAGGATCCTTCCTCATGAAATGAGTAGGAATTATGGGGTAGGTAGCAGAAAATGAGGGAGCCAAAGAAACTCCACTATCCATGATGGTGAAACCCAACAAACACACCTAAGGCCAACTATTAATCAAAGAGAATACCAAAGATTCAAACAACCAATATGCATGCAAATGGGCTAAAGTGGCTGAGTGACCTCCCTTGCTAAAGAAGGTATTTCTCATCCAAGAGGGACCTGCGACTCCCTACTAAAGTTTGGAGGTAACATAATTAGTTATAGAGGCCCTTATGGGCTTAACAACCAGTCGGTCAGATCCGTTAGAAAGGTAATACTCCATAAAGGTTGTGTGTTGTCCAACCTCTATCTGACCCAGGATACAAACATAATAACCCCTTCCAGTAACCTATGAGGTACCTCAGTCAAGCAACTGATAAACCATTGTATAACTAATGCATAGACAAGAAGTCGTAAGTCTAGATCACCATATGGGTAGGGTAGCAAAGCCCGAAACCTTGAAAGCACCACCTCTCACAGAGGTATGGGCACTAGCAAGATCCCCAAATACGAATAAATCGACAGAAATATCTCTGATGCTAGTAGAGTATCCAAGGGTTATCCTTCAAATAACTTCGCGTGACCTTGTGATTAACTCCAATGTGAGTGGAGCCTCTTGATATTACCAATTATACAATGGACTTCTCACCTCCCTGTATCAGACACATATGTTGATTTAATTGCCTTGGAGAAGTTTACTCACCAAATCCTATCCCAAGGCACTAAATCCTAGACTAGTTTGTGCACCCTAAAAATAAAATTGTGTATAATCAATTTTAGTTTAAAGCATAAATTTTATTGGCCGTGATTACTCAAAAGGGTATGGAAGTGAAACTCACGATGTTATGACTCTACACAAAGATAAATGTGAATATAATGCAAAGTATATCTTTATATTTTCAATGAATGGTGTGCTAATAAAAAATAGTGCAATTTTCAATTTCAACTATGCAATTTAGAAATAAAATGCAATCATTCGCTAAATGTACTAAACTAATGATAAAGGTTCAAAGACAAAAAGGTTAACCAATGCAAAATGCCTATATTTTCGTATTTTCAATATATTAAAGAGAAAATGCATGGAATGAGAAGCAACCTGATATAAAGAATTCTACTATGTATAAACGAAATAACTCAAGTAGAATACCTAGAAGCCAAGCCAACAACCTAGGATTCAAGGATAAACAAGAATGAAAAACAATGAGAAAGACGACGCCCATAAATTCAACTACCAACATGCTTCCCGTCAACCCAGAGAAGCTCAATAGGCACTACAGAGACCTAATAAGACTCAACACACATCAAATCTCAACCAATAGTCACTAAACCAAGAAAACAAGCAAAGGGAAGTGGTATACGTGATTGTTTAGGAGAACAAGGCATATATACACATATTGCAGTGAGACAACAAGAGGGTATATGTGACTGTTAGGGAAAAAATAGTGTATAGGCTTCAAAACGAGGCTAGGCAAAGGGAAGAAGTTTGGAAACTCAGACCAAGAGTGAACAGAATCCATCGAGTAATGATACGACAAGAAACACAAAGGAAAAAGAGAAATGTAAGAATAAAAAGTACTTCAACACTTAGAAGAAAGACTTCCCCAATGGAGTCACCAATTCTGTTATGAGGGAAAAACTCTCTATGGCCAAGGGTAAACCACAACAGATAGGTATGGCTGCAGAAATCAACTCAATTCCAACATATGCTATATAAACTAATGTTCAAGATAAGAAATAGGCCTACCTCAATCCAACGTTTGATGATGTTCCACTGTTGAGAACTTCGACCCAAATCTTTATACCTGCAATAATTTCTTAACAAACGAGTAGAGAAATCATATAGTGATGATATAATGGGGTTAACACATTAGATAGCATAATCCATCAATAAAAATTACAAACATGCCCATGGATAATAATTATACATTTGCAATATACCAATAGGACGGGAAAGGAGTATTTCTATTAGTAATTGATCAAGAGAAATGAAAACATTACAGACTTCCATGTCGGCATGGTTCGAAACCAAGAAACCAAGTTCCTTCCAACTAGGTCTCCACCACTTCAATCCTCCACCAAAGGCAAGCTCTTAGGAGAGAGTCAATGAGGTTCTCTCAATAATAGGGAAAGAGCTTGGGGGATGAACACTGAGTTCAAACTCGAGGGACAAAGGGACGCAGACTCAATATGAAGTAATTTCTCTAGAGTAACTTTCCTTTCAAAGTTGAATTCTTTCTCCTCTTTTCCATAGCTCGGAACTGTGATTTTATAGCCTTCAGAATGAAACTGAAGGGTTGAGTCGAAACGTTTCCAGTATGTGGAAGGCCAAGGATCAAAGATCTTTTGTCGTGACATGGAAACCCAACCTCATTTTGTATTATCTGGCACAAATCCTGATGTACGTAGGCTGCAGTGGAGAAACCATCATATACGCATCTTGCATAGCTGATAGGGAGTGTATATGTGGAAAAATGTATATTTTTGGCTCTGGATTCATCAAAAGGGATGACAAGTCTACATAGGGAAATGGAAAAAGGCCCTCTATGCAAGATAGCAATGGTGAGGAAAATCTTGCTATAACATCAACATATATAGAAACAATAAAAGTGTCTCCATTGGACTGAAGATAATATAGGTTGTGGTCAGATTCACATCATTTGAAACCAAGCCTAAGAAAGAAATTGTTAATCTTAGCATAGTACACCCAAGGATGTTGCTTCAATCTGTAAAACACTTCTTGAGTCAACATACCATATTGGAATCCATCACAAAGCCAAGTGGTTGTTCCATGTAAATTTCTTTAGATAAGTCTCTATGAAGAAATGCACTCTTCCCATCCATATGATGAATCTGCCATCCAAAACAAGTAGCAAGGGAAAGAATCAATCTAACTGAGTTCATCTTTGCAAAAGGGGAAAATTTTTCATTGTATTCGATGCCTTCTTGTTGAGAAAATACCTTTGTGACAAGACGTTCTTTATGTCACTCAAAAACACCTTCAAAGGTAAATTTTATCCTGTAGACCCATTGACATTTCATAATGTTCTTTCCATGTGGTTGAGGAACTAAGTCCCATGTTTGATTCTTTGATAAGGAATCAGTTTTAGTCTTCATTGTATGTTCCCATTTATTTCATCCTTCAGTGTCAGAGTAGGTAAGATTATAGGAGGTTTGAAGGAAATGAGTCATGAGGGAAACACTGGCATGTTTCTTCTGACTTCAGGCTTGTCATCTATAGGAGGAATATCCAACATCATCTCTAGCGGCTTCAATTTTCTCGAAAATCCAATGGGGTAGACACAAAGTATGTGAAATGTGTTTCACCTCAGCAGGTTGATCAGAAATCAAAGGTTCTGTAGTTGATGGACCAGTAGAAACAAAAGACATCAAACTAGTTGACTCAGAGATCGACGGTCGAGTGAAAACAATAAAAACATTTGATGGACCAGTTGAAGGACTAAATAGGGGAGCATGAGAACCAATGTCTGAAGAAACATCAAGGGGAGCATCTTGCAACAATATAGAGGATGCATTCAACAACTTATCTTTGGAGGAATTCTCATCAAGATAAATATTGCGTTGGATAATAGTCAGTCGTCGGATAGTATCAAATAGTCATTAGGCTTTCGAATCTTCAAAGTATCCCATCATGTTGCAAGAATGACTCTTTGCATCCAATTTATTTCAACAATCATCAAGAATGTGAGCCCATGCAACACAATTGAACACATAGAGGTGCCCAATATAAGGATTCTTTCCATACCATCATTTGATTGGATTCATGGAAGGAACAAATCGAGTCAAGATGTGATTGAGAAGATAATTGACACAATACACCGCTCCATCCTAAAATCGAGGAGGTAGTTCCTTGGCCTGCACAAGACATCTAGCCATTTTTACTAATGTCTGATTCTGGGATTCTGCAAGTCCACTTTGTCGAGGTGTGTGAGGAACAAACTGCTGCTAGTCAATACCAAAAAAAGGTAGGTATTCTTCAAGGGGTTGATTGACATACTCACCACCATTGTATGATATCAAACACTTAATGGGTAGACCACATTCATTTTCATCAAAGACATGGATTTATTTGAACTTCTCAAAGACAATATTTTTATTCTTGAGGAAAAAGACCCATGTGAAATGAGAGAAATCATCATTGAAAGTCAAAATGTACCTTACACCTTCCAGTGAAGGTAATTTTATAGAACAAAGATCATTGTGAACTAGTTCTAGTAGGTATTGTGCTCTCCATGATTGTTCATAGTTGAAAGGTTATTGATGATGCTTCCCAAGTATGCAACCCTTACATACACCTTCATAGGGAAACATCTTCAATAAACAAACAACCATGTTCTGAGTTACCAGTTCCTACAGGCTTCAGAAATTTAGATGTCTGAGTTGTTCATGCCAAATCGACTTCTCTCAGTAGTGTGAGAAATAAGTGAAATCTGTTTAGATTTATGTCGAGTTGAGTCACAAAACTTGTATAAGTTTCCTGTTGTGTCCAGAATCTTGTTAATGAAAATAAAATTCCCTTTATTCAAATACCGAACATAGAACTGATCTAGCCAGAATTCAACAATCTTATTGGTCTGAGTCAACTAAGAAACAAACAACAGATTAGCACTGAGATTTGGTACATGACATACGTCTACAATTTTACCATGTCAATAAGCTACATCACCCTGACCAACAACATCCAAAGAAAATCATGAACATCATATATTATACTTTCTTCAACTTTATTCAATCTTGTGAATAAAGTGGCATATTTCACCATATGATGAGTGATCCTAGAGTTAAAAACCCATTCATTTTGCAAAGTGTGATACATCAAGGCCTGAAAAGTCCCAACTTGGAAGGTGAAATTATCAGTGGGTCAATGAAAAATCGACATGTCTCCTTCACGTATCTTAACCTTCTCCTCTAAATCATCTCACTTCTTGAAGAATTTCTTCTCGACATTTCTAGTATTTCCATAGTACCAACATGTATTCTTATTTTGAATTTGATGTGGTTGTCTCTAGGGTCCCTAATCAGTATATGAAGGTTTATCTATAGAATCATCAATCTTCACTCTATTGTTGGAATCTATATTTCCCTTACCCTTGAGCAAGTGGGTCTGATGCTCACCACCAAGATTTCCCTTACCATTGATCAAAATTTCACAAAAAAATTCATGGGAGTAGTCTTTACCTTCTTTCTTGTGTGCATGCCAGTTGGTGCAGAAGGTCAATATGAACACATCAAATGGTGTTCTAAAATTTATCAAGACTAAATAAATGAGTTGTCCATCCTTCTTCTTGTAGTTCTCTCCACATTGTCTCAAATTCAACTGGAGTTATTTAACATGCACTAAATAGTCCTCCATTATTTCAAAGGAATGAGGATAAAGAGAGATCAACTATTTCTCCAACTGCATGACTTGGATTTCGTCAACTCATTCAAACAAGGTATTTAGCTTCAGCCAGACCATATGCAGACTTATCGTGAGATGTAGGTTGTGATGAAACCTACAATGCCATCCTTCTTTCCACCAATGGCAAATTTGTCGAAGCATCTGTTGGATTTGGGATCGTGACCTTGGTATACTGCCATAGTCCCTTAATTTTGAACATATTTTCTATATATGGATCCCATAATACATAATTTGATCAGGTAAGAACAATAGGATCAATATTCGAAGCCATATTTGATATATATACATATTGGTTTTGTTTCAATAAGTTCCAATCAACAAACCACCGGACCAAAGTCATTCACACAACAAATCAGACTCAGTAGGGTTTGCAGATAATAGGTTGAGGTTTTCAAACCATCAGCTCTGATACCTTGTTGGGGAATGAAACAGAACATGATATGAAATAGAGAACACATTACTACAGACAATATAAGAGGGAAAATAAATTTTGAATAACAAAGGTGTCGTCTAAAGACACTGTTACAACACTTAAGCACATCGTACTGTGATGAGAACATCATAGTGCATATTTCACATCTTGATCTACATGATATATTATGCAATCTCAAATCACATTTTGCATATGATAATGATCCAAGGGGTCTTATTTTATAGTCTCAAGATCTAACCAACTCCCACAGAATCTAGAAGACCTTGTCCACATATAACCATTGATGGTTAGAGTCGGCTCCACAAAATCCTCTTTGTCAATTCAGCTCAATAGGACTCGATTTGACTGACTATCCATCCAAATCATAGTTAATTGTAGTGTTGTTCAATCCATTTCCAAACTATCTTTGACTGTTGGTATATTTTTCGACCGACAGGCATGTCAACTATCCGACTGATTGGTGTGGTGTGTTGGTCAATCACTCAATCGAATGTGTGACAGATGTAGGTGGACCTCTCAACTGAATGAACCAAAGAGATATGTGATGAACCATCAATGCTTGATGTTTTAACATCTCGAATTCCATTCTATCCTATAAATCTATCTAATGATACTAGAGAAGGGAATTGTTCTCTTGGAAAAATGTAGAACACACTCTCCCAACATTTACAGCCACAATGATTCGTAATCCACTCTTGAGAGGAGGGATTGCATAGGAGGGTCATCGTCTGAAACACTTGACATATGAGAAAATCACCTTTAGAAATTAGATTAGTCATAGATTGGTTTCTCATGATCCTCATGGTTTTCACTTATAAGATATTGACATGTGTCTATGTAGACAACTGGCAAGAGGTAGTGATGTTTCCACACTTGGTATAGTCTACTGAGATCTTGGGCTCACATGAGTGGGAATGTCGAGGTGATTATTGATTTCTTTTGTTAGCTGGAGGAAGTGGTATGATGATGAATGAAAGTATGTGAACATGAATCTAGATATCTTGTTAGAAATCTCATCTTTTCCAACAGAGATATTCTTCCTCTACTCACTAGAGATATTCTTCCTTGTTCCTCTGTTCAAAACATGCCTCCTTTTCCCAATGGTTTGAAGCCTTTTTAAAATTTGTGGAAAATGCATGAAATTTGTATGAAATTATGTTGATTTTTCCATGGACCCTTGAACATGTGTCAAGTTCATATTGATCCATGTCAGTGCTGAAGTGTCCTTTGGGACTCAACCTATGTGTGGCTAGGATTTATACGGCGATTGGAATCCTAGTGGGCCTTCTCTAAATAGGATATGATCTTTGGTAGTCTCATGAATATGTATTTTTTACGTGTTAGGCCCTCATCGATTTCCTCGATGTCTACGTGGACTACTATGCTGGCTCCAGGTGGCATTGATTGGATGAACAACTATGTGTAGAGGTAGTGGATGTGTAATCTTGAAGAACCTGAATACCATTTTCACAACCCTAGGGGAGTGATTTTACTTTTTGTATTCTACCATGCGACACCATCCATCCTTCACCACGTGGATATTCAAAATTTTCGTCCCACCCAATGATGCACTAACTTACATGCCTTTTTTCGATGCAATATGCATCGTCGACTGTAGATCAGGCTCACTTGTGGCCATCAAATGATCAGGCATGCAACTTTTCCAATGCCTAGTCCTTAATATTTGGTCTTATGATACAGTCCCATTTGGAAAGGGGCTTAGGCCTATTTAGAGCGTGTTGACCTCCTTTGTGCTCCTGATAAATTCCTAGGTGCTTGGAGCTTAGCCTTGGGCCCTTAGGGATTGTTTTTTTCTTTTAAATGTTTCGGTCTCTTGATCATATGATCTTCCCTATAGATCTATAGGCCCTATAAGATTTCCATTAGACTCCTTTTTGCATGTTTTTTCCTCATTATCTTGATCATTTTGCACATTAACGACTCAACCAAATCCAATACTAACACCATCCTTCCCTCCCCTCCCTATATTCCCCTCCCTCCCCCTCCATCTCTCTCCCTCTCTCTCCCTCCCTCCCCCTCTCTCTCTCACTCCCGCTCTCCCTCTCCCTTCCTCCCTCTCTCTCTCTCCACCACCCTTCTCTCTCTTGATATCTAAATCCCCCCCCTCTCTCTCTAACTCCCTCCCTCTCACTCTATTTTCCTCTCACTCTCTCTCTCTTTGAATCTACCACTATATCTCTCCATCCCTCTTCCCCTCCTTCTCTCTCTATCCCTCTCTTCCTCTCTCTCCATATATACCCATCTATCCCTCCCTCCTATTTCACCCTCTCTACCCCTCTCTCCTTGTTTCCTGGTCTCCCTCTTTCCCTCCCTCTCTTTCCCCCACTCTCCCCCCCTCTCTCTATACCCCCCCCT
>ML778884.1:81689-94976 GCA_009831015.1 Picea engelmannii
TCCCTCTCTTACCCTATCTCTCTCTTTCACCCTCCCTATCTGTCATTATCTCCCTCTCTCTCTATCTCTCTCTACCACTCTCTACCACTCTCTCTCTAAATTTTTCTCTCTACCCTATCTCACATACCACTCTCTCTCTACACTTATCTTCCTCTCTCTCCTCCCTCTACCACTCCCTCTCCCCCCCCCTCTCTCTCTCCATATATTTATCACCATCCTCCCTCTCTCCCCGTCAATATACCTCTTACTCTCTCTCCTACCCTCTCCCTCTACCCCTCTCCCTTCCACCTTATATACCCCCCTTTCTCTCTCCCTCCCTCTCTCTCTCCTCATTATCACTCAATCTCTATCTCTCTATCTATCACTCTCTCCCTCTTTCCCTTTATATCCCACTCTCCCCCCCAATATTTCTGACTCTAGGCCCCTCTCTCTCTCCCACTCCCACTCTCTTCCTCTATCTCTCTCTCTCTCCCTCTCTTCATGTACCTCTCTTTCTCTCTCTCTCCCCTCCCCCTCTCTTCCCATATCTCTCCACCTTCCTCCCTCATCATTTTCCACCCCATATCTCCCTCTCTCTGTCCATCCATAACATGATCTCTCTCTTTCACCCCCACTTCCCCCTGTTGGACAAATTTCTATTTTTGGCACACTAGTTCAGTGGGAATTAACTGGCTAGTTCTATTTTATACTTTCTAATTTTATACCATCACTATTATGCATGCATTGCTAATTATAGGATGTCATTTCCTATATGAGTGAATATCACCCACTCATTGATTATATCATAATATACATTGATTCTCATTCTTCATATTGTATATCTCTTCCTTTTCTTGATAAGCTTTGTTTGTGTATTCTTTAGCTAGGTCTCCTATGCAGGTTTCCATGAAACACTAACATAGTATCAAAGCCAAGCTGCTTGGAGCAACCCAAACAAGACAAAGAAGAGAGAAAGAGGATTTGATTAAACCTATTTTTCACCATCTTCATGGCCTATCCCTATCGAAAGGTGCAGCGATTGGAATCGTCATAGCCTATCCCTATCGAAGGGTGCGATGGTCAAACTCAGACTTAAGAAAATTTTTTTTCTAGGCATTGTCACATCCTATACACAACCAAGGTGCAATGTCGTCGCATTGTTTTCTTCATCTAGGGTATGATGATTCAATTTTTCATAATCATCGCATTGTTTCCTTCACTAGGGTGCGACGATTCAACATCGTCACACTTTATCCTTCTCTAGGGTGCGACGATTCAACATCGTCACACTTTATCCTTCTCTAGGGTGCGATGATTCAACAACCCTCCGAAAAATAGGGTTTCTGCAGGAAAATAGCCATATCTCAAAATCCGTGATCTGGGTCATGCTGAAATTTGGACCCAAGACATATAACATAGGGATTCTCATGCTCACCAAAATAATCCAAAACCCACACCATATTTTAGGAGATATATTTGTTTTGTCATATCTATAACTTCCATAACACTGCCAGTCATATATCAGAATCCACGATTTGGGTTTTCAGGATCTTTTCAGAATCAATAGAAGGGATGGAGGCGATGAAACTTATTTAATAAATTATGGTGATAATACTCACACCATACAAGTATTTTAAATGGAATTTGAAGGCCACATTCCAACTCAAAAGAAAAGGATTGTATAATTTAATGATGACGACAGAAACATAACCTGCATCAATGCTTGAGAAGACCAGATGGACGAACCGTAAGGATGAGGCCACATGATTACTTCTTGTGTTAATATACACTGAGTTATGGTTTCATGTTGTTGCATGAAAGAATCCAAATGATATATGGACCAACTTGGAAGGACTCTTTGGAAAGAAGAATGAGATGCGAGGTCATATGCTTGAGGTAGAGTTGAATACCTTAGACCCTAAAAGTTTTGATAATATATAGGATTTATTTACTAAATTTAAATATTTGATTTTGAGCTTGGGTGAATGTGGTATTGAAAACTATACATAAGAGAAACAACTTATTATAACAATATTGGCCAAGATAGGACCATAATACATTGTATATGTCTCCAATTTCCATTCTGGAAGATGTCTTTTTGGAACAAATTGGAAAATGCCTACGATGGCTCAAATCATTGAGTCTCTCACACAAGAGTAGAAAAAAATCATACATATGGGCCTCATCAAGGATCCCAAATAACATGCACTCACCATTCATAATGGAAAAGGATCATCCAAAAAGAATGAGAAGGAGAAACAGAATGAGAAGGAGGGATATTCCAAACCCTTTAATGATTCTTCAAGTTCCAAATACTCTTCATATTCCAAGAAGAAGAGGAATGGAAAGTAGTGCACTTACTGCAATAAACGAAATCATGAATAATCCACATGCATGAAGAAACAAATCAATCTTATGGTACAAGAACTTCAGCAAAACAACCTTGGAAACTTCATTCCAGAGGGATTCAAGAAGAAGAAGGAAGAAGACCATGCGCCTAAGAATGGTAACCATAATTCTTTGGTTGAAATTAATTCCTCATCTGATTCATGGATTATAATTTCTGGCGCATCACATCATACAGAAGCTAAAGAGGATTCTTTTACTTATTTGAGTTCATGCTCAAGACCCCCTATTCTCATGGGGGATGATACTCCAGTAGCAGTAGCAGGAGAAGGGAGAGTGGAACTCAATAATTGTAGTTTTGAGAATGTTTTACATGTTCCAAAGCTTTCTATGAATCTTCTCTCAGTTTAACAGATCACTAATAAAGGTAAAAAGGTTGAATTTACATTCAATTCAGTTTTAGTAATTGACATGCATGACAATTCCATCATTGCAATTGGTGAGGTGGATCACAAGTCAAGGTGGTATAAATTAACTAAGTTTTATGATTATGACTCCTCTTTTCTACTTACACATAAGGATAGTACTTTGCATGCACCTCTGGTGCAACTTGCATATACTCTTGTTATTTCATCAGTTTCAGACATTAGAGATGATTCCATACACTCAGATTTTGTACATGGAAATAATTAGGTAGTATATCCAGATAAGAATCCAGTGCCAAAGATTCAACAGATGCCTAAGAAGGAAAAAACCACACTTCATGCAGTAGGAAACCTTGCAGGGAATCCATTGGATTCAAGGAGGACTCGATCTCAACATGAGGAACCTTCTAATGTACTTTCAGCTTCAGAACTTGTGATGCTCATGCATTGCTATATGGTTAAATCCACTGATTTGTAGAACTAAAATAAGGTTGTGGGAAATCCATTATGGAAAGAAACCATGAAAAAGGAGTATGACTCACTCCTAAAGAATCAGACTTGGCATCTGGTTCCACTTCCACTAGAAAGGAATATTTTCAGGTGCATATGGGTCCACACGATCAATAGGTACAAGGATAGATAGGTTTCCAAAGGACTTGATCAGATCCATAAATATTTCTACATCTTCACGAAGACTTTTAGTGAGAAGAAGTTTCATACTTTGCAGGATCGTCTTGCAGTGAAGAACACAGTTGCCTAGATGCTACATGTTCCCACATGGTTTTCCCTGTTTCCTCACTTTTATTCAGTGTTCATTAGTTGAATTGTACATGAGTACCTAATATGGCCTAGTAGACAAGACTCATTTTTTACTCCATAGTGATGTTCAAGGGGGGTGTTGGAAAAATTTCTATTTTCGACACACTAGTCAGTGGGAGTAACACTAGTTCAGTGGGATTTAACTAGCTAGTTCTATTTTAGACTTTCTAATTTTATACCATTACTATTATGCATGCATTCCTAATTATAGGATGTCATTACCTATATGAGTGAATATCACTCACTCATTGATTAGATCATAATATACATTGATTCTCATTCTTCATATTGTATCTCTCTTCCTTTTCTTGATAAGCTTTGTTTGTGTATGCTTTAGCTAGGTCTCCTGTGTAGGTTTCCATGAAACACTGACACCCCCCCCATATGACTCTTTCCCTCTTTACATCTCTCTCTCTCTCTCTCTCTCTCTCTCCCAGCCACTGTCCCCCCCTATCCCTCTCTTTACCTCTCTCTCTCTCTCTCTCACACACACACACACAAATCTACCCCTCTATCCTACAATCCCTATCCCTCTATCACAAACTCTCTCCCCCTATATCAATCTCTCTCTCTCTCTCTCCTGAGAGGGAGAGATATACCACAAGAGAGAGAGAGGGGGAGGTAGAGGGAGGGAGGGAGAGAGGTAGGGAGAGAGAGATGGGGGTATATGAGAGAGAGAGGGGGGNAGGTATTGACCAAAAATTGGTCACATCTATTTTTATGCTCCTGGAATAATAAAAAAATGATATCAAAAGAAGTAAAATTTGGAATGATTAAGAATCCATTATGTATCCCTCAGTCTCAAATTTATTACACATTTTTTAGATTAAAAAACCCAAGTTTGTATGCTCAAGATATCTAGGTTTTAGTCAAACAAAAAAAAATGCTTCTTTCATGTGGAACAAAGCTAATTTTCTTGGAATTATGACCATTTTTTCATAATCGTGCCCAATTTATTGAAACCACATCTAATTCTTAGATTTTTGGAACCATGCCTAATTATCTTGGAACTCAACTTTAATTATCTTGGAACAAGTCCTTTTCTTTCTTTAATTCTTTTTTATCTCGTGGAATACACCACATATATCTTGGAACTTCTCTTGTTATATTGGAACTTCTCTTGTGTGGATTCTTCCACATTTAGAAACATTTTCAATATCCCCTTCACCCTCATACTCTTCAACACTCTTCAACACTTAGAAATATCTTCACTTTCCACACCCTACTTATCCCTCCTCTCCTCTCCCCTTGACTCCATACTTATTTTCTTTTGGTAGATAGATGGAAGGAACTCTCGCTCATCTCCCTCACCCTATTTCCATTACTCTGATTCTTGTCCTCCTTCGTACTCATTTCTCCTCCCCCCTTCCTTTACCCTCACCTTACCCCCTCACGTCACCTAACCTCACTCTCCCTACTTCGCTACACAAATTTCTCCCCTCTCCCCTACACTACCCTCTCCTTTCCCCCTCTTTTCCACCTTTTCCCCATACTTAACCATATTTTAAAGAAGTTCCAAGAATTACTAACCAATCAAATTACTACACATGGAAACCACTGACTTCATGACATGTGGAAACTAAGTATTGGTGACACATGAAAACTTTACAACCAATCAGATGATGACACATGGATACGAATGAGAGTGTGACATGTGGTAGCTCATCTAACCTATCACATGGTGACATATGGAATTTGTCTCATTGCCAATGGGCATTTACTGGGCATGATCTAGAGGATGAATTTGTGATAAAAAATTTAGTTATTTAATTAATTTTCTAAGGGGTTGAATTCTAGGTCTCCATAATCTCTTCTAGGTTAAAATTAAAGGCATGGTGTACTTTTCATTATAAATATGAAATCCCAATATACCCATGCATGTGGGATAATAATTTTAACCAAAATTCAATTTTTTAACGAGGAGGATGAAATTTAAATCAAGGGCCGAGATTTCCCCACAAATTTAATTGATGACCGTCTAGTCTTGTTTTTCATAAGGCTATAGATTCAGATTCGGGAGTCAGAGTTATGAAAACTTTACCTCATTGGAAAGATAATTTGATGAGGAATATTGTTGGCACATGGGAAAAACTAGGGTTCAATGGACCAACAAAACCCTAACTACTAGCCCTTTCGGCAACACCTGCAGAGCAGACGAAGTCTCACCCGAGGTAGAAGTAGGGGGGGCTACTAGATGCAGGTGTCTGTAACCAAGATGGGACACATATATGTGACAATAACACTTTGTAGGGTATTCTATTAACACTTAGAAGGCGATATGCATTAGTTCATTATCTTTATTAACATTGCAAAACCTACCCAAAGATTAAGCACTTCAACCACTTAGCACACAACATTGAGTTAGATATAACATTCATTTATCTTTAATACAAGTAAAGCACTAAGAAACAATAGATATATACATAATCATAAAAGCACTAAGAATATTCATAACATAACAACACAACACAAACCAAAGACACAAGATATACGTGGTTCACCCCAGTGTGGGGCTACATCCACCAACTTTTTCGTCTTCTTTATTATTCTTCAATATCGTACATTCAATGAATCCTGTGCACTAAGCCACAAAGTCAAGCTTTGCATAGGACAAGATATCTATGCACTGAGTACCAGATCCTTCTTTGAACTAGGTCAAGGCATAGGGCCAACTCTCTATCGAGCACAGAGCCTTAACACATAGACATTCCCTTGCACATAACCAATCGAACCACTTGCACTTAACCACTTCCCACTACTCAAAAAACTTCTTTCTATCATACATTCTTACTTATTTATAATTTTACAATCCCTTACAATAAGGCCTAATCATGGGTAAATCTGATGGGATAACATCCCATAACCCCATTACAAAAACCCTAGAGACCCCTTACGGGGTCAACATATCCCGCAAAATCGATGAGATCCATGATCTCAACTCTGCTTGGGCACTCCACCTTCAGCTAGCCTATCAAAGTCCACAAGTGGTCCAAACATGAACAAGGTTTCCTCAAAACTTGGTTGAGGGCCAATAGACCCTGAACACTCACTTGTGACTCGCCTCGATTCACTCAGTTTTGTTCAATGCCACTTCAAAGGCCTCGATATTAACTTGACCTGCCTTGACTTGCTGCTTCACTTGAGCCTCCTTCTTAGAGAGCTCCTAGATCATTATCTCTATAACATGCCCTTTCAAGCATTGCTCTACTGATGCAACCACTTGGTCCAATTAAGAGCCTTGTCCATCAATATCTTTGAACACCTTGCAAGCTTCATCCTACATAGGTTGCAGCTTCTGTGTGACTTCCATTACCTTTCCCTGAATGATAGTAATCCGTTGATGTACTGCATGCTGCTCCTAGGATATTTTCATTCTTTCAAATGTGGTGAGAAACTTCATCTATGCCTGCATGGAGAATGCATGTTGTTGTGCCTCCTGTAACTGCGCTTCCAACATTATTAGCTCTAGGTCCTTGAAGAGGCATTCATGTTGTCCCTTGACCAATATTTGAAGAAACTTGGTCATTTTTGACCATTTTGTGGACTTCGACAGGCTGGTCGATGATGGAGTGCCCAAGAGGAGCTAAGATCACGAGATACCACCTATTTTACGATATTTTTGGGCTTTTAGGGTTTATGTAACGAGTATGGGATGTTGGCCCATGGTATTGCACAAAGATCTATGCACAAAGAATTCCCTGGTATAGGTCCTATTTGTCGTTGTTGTAAATATATTGGCCATGAAGTTGAGGATTTCCCTAGAATGATTGCTAAAGTTGTAAAGATGAACATGAGACTAGAAAACTATGAAGAAGGAACTAAGGATATGTTAGAAAACTAGAAAGAATCAGAGACTATGTTATTACAACTGAAAGAAACATTGAATGATCACAGAGACATCAGTTTACCAGAGATATTAAAAGAGAAACAATGCATAGAAACAAGAATAAGAGACTTCAAAATAGATTTTGTTTTGTATAAGGAAACACACGTGAATATTATGATAGAAATCACTTGGGAAATTTTGGGAAAGCCTTCTATGATACCTTCATTGGGAAGGATAGGTCTATTTAAAGGAAAGATGATAACCCTATGTGTAAGAGTTACTAAAGCACCTATTATTTCTCATGGAACACCAATCGAAGAAGAATTTGAAGTCATTAAGTTTGTTGAGAACAAATCTTCTTTTGCACTCTTGTTACGAAAGACCTGGATTGAGAAAGATCAGATCAAAATGAAAGAAGAAGAGGAAGCTACATAACAGAAATAAAAAGAATTAAGGGACTTCATAGCTATAAAGATAGAGAGACTAATAGAAGAACAAGAGGATAATTCGAAGCAACAAAGGGCTAGAGAATTAGCTATCGAAGTTGAAAGAACACAAGAAGGATTAAAGAACTTGTCCATGCAATAAAGAAGTGCATCCACCCCAGAGATAGTAAGAGAAGAGGTATTACCTTTGAACCCTTTGAAAGAACCCCAACAGTGTGAACTTACTACGCTAAGAGAGGATAAGAATAAGAATGGAAAGAGGAATCAAGAAACTCAAATCACAGGAAAGAAGGCAAGAAAGATCAGTAAGAAGAAAGAAAATTTAGAAAAACTGCAGGAAGTTCTAGAGAAGACTTCACAGAAGGTAGTCTTACAGAACTTGAACTTCGTCGGAATAGCATAAAAACAAAGAATAGGACTTCACCATGAAAAATCTATATGATCGTTGGAGGCATCCTGACCATTAGAATGATGCTCTAGAATGGCTAGAAACACAGTTATTGATGGAAATATAGTCGTTGGACCATTGAGACTACGCCATAACAGATGGATGCACATTGATGGACGTATTCCTACTCATTGGAGGGATCCGTTACGACGTTTTCCTATTTAACTTCTTAGACATTGCATTGGGACCATTTTTTTCAAACCGAGATATCCTAGCTAACAAAGAATTTATTGCATATCACATTGTTCTTTCCAGACCTTTCCATTCAATTGATTATCTTGCTTGTCCGTTTGCCTACCAGATTTATTTTATTAGTGTGAATGTCGGGCGAGCATAGTGTAGTAGAGAAGTTTGTGGAGGACATTCTTGTAGACCTCATGACTGAGAAATTCATGTTTGTAGGAATATAGGCATCGTTGATTGGTGGAATGAAAGCATTCCCATTGACTGAATGACGTTTCGGCTGCACTACTGAGAAGAAAAGAAGGCACTACGATGATCTGGATAACACGAAGGAGACAAGAAAGAAAAAGGTGAAGTGGCACCACTGAAGGATCCCCTTATAGAGTTCGATACATCAAAGAAAAGGAAGGTTTCTCCGCAAAAACCCTCAGCACAAAAGAAGACCCGAGCCAAGAACCCTTAGTGGGAGATATCAAGCTCATCATCACAGTCGTAGAGGATGCTTCAGAAGATATATTGCAGAAACATGGAGAAAAGCATGATTCGATGTATGAAACAATATAAAGGGAGCTCAAAGACATCCAACAAGCTATCCATTTGAGCCGCGCAGTGCTTACTACATCGTCTTCAATAGAAAATGTAGAATTGGGGGATGAGCCCACCCAATTACAAAGGCTAGTAGATGCAATAGAGGCTCAACTCTGTCGAGTCCAAGAAGAAAAAGAGAAGGCCACAGAGACCTTAAAGCAAGAAAAGGAGGAGGTCCTAGAGAAACTTCGAGTTGCACAAAAGGAGAAAAATGAAATTCAGGTGAAGTTCGAGCAGAATAATGGGAAGCTATAGGAAAAAAAATACCAACTGCTCGCATAGTAGATTGTGATAAAGGATGCAATAACTAGAGAAATTCACTCTGTGATGGGGTTGGAGAAGAGGAAGAAGAATCAACAAAGATACAAGTGGGGAAGCTCGCTGAAGCCATTCAACAACTTCAATAAACAATAATGGAGCTAGAAATCCAAGTAGTGTCGAGCACTCTGCAAGAAGTATGCGATTAGAGGGAAGAAGTTGCCATAAACATAGTAAAAATAATTAGGGCACTCACCTCAGAGTGTAAGCAACTAAATGATAAAAGTGCGTAGACCTATGAGTGCCTTACAAAATATCCAGAGCTGAGGAAATTGGAAGCACAACTCTAGGAGGTGAAGCAGCATGCATCCACCATGCAAGCATAGATGAAGCTTCTTACTGCAGTTGAGAAGATGAAGAGGTCGTAGGAGCAATGCGCAGTCTGGTAGAAGGTTACTGCCATCCAGAGCAAGGCCATGGAGGCAACACAGAGACTCCAACTGGTGCAGGATGAAGCCTACATGATTTTTGAAGAAGTTGAAGGACAACGCTCGCATTTAGACCAACTGGTTGTGACAGTGGAACAACACCTGGAAGGGCCTATTACTGAGCAAGGGATTTAGGATTTTTTCGAGTAGGAAGCTCTAGAGAAGTAGCAAGTTGAGGTAGCTCGACCTAAGCTTGAGGGCTTTGAAGCAGCCTTGCCCAGATTTTAGTGACTCGGGACAAGTCACAGGTGAGTGTTAGGGGCCTGTTGGCCCTAAACCAAGTTTTGAGGAAAATTGGTCATGTTTGACCATTTTTGGGACTTCGATAGGATGGTTGAAGATGAAGTGCCTAGGCTTCCTTCTCTATTATCCTGGCTTGCAGCTGCTCGATGGTCTCAATGAGCTTCACTACTTGAGCCTTGACCGACTCCTGTTTCTCCTGTGCCAAGCCTTGCACATAATGACATGATTTACTTACTATCTCTTTGACTGTGGCCCATTATGCCATCAACTGTTCCTTTTCTGTTTGTAGCTGGGATTTTTCCTCCTTGAGCGTCACCTAAAACTCTTCTCTCTCACTTTTCTAGGAAACAACGCTGTATCATTCTACTCGTAATTTTTCTAAGGCTTCATATTTCTCTTGTTTTAAGGATTCAATAGCCTTCTCCTTCTCTTCCTATATTCTCTGAAGTTGAGCTTCTGTCGCATCTACAAGTAATCTCAATTGGGCTGGTTCATCCCCTAATTCCACAATCTGTGGTGAGGAAGGTGCAAAAAGTATTGCACGGACTGAACGAATTTCTTGCTGGACTTCCTTTAATTCCTTCTTAACCCTTTCATATAGCTCTTCCTTCTTCGCTCCATATCTCTACAATATATCCTTGAAAGTTTCCTACATAGCTCCATAGACTAAACTGATATCATCCTCCATGAGCATTGATTCTGACTGGGGATTATTGGCGCACGTCTTCTTTCTTGCTGAAGGTTTTTGCAAAGAAACCTTCCTTTTATGTGGTGTGACTATTCTAGTAGGGGGATCTTCAAGTGGTGTAGCTTTGAATCCTCCTTTCTCATCCCCTCCTCCTTGTCCATCTGCTTCATCTCCTTCTCCTCTTAGCTATCAATGATCCATTTTCTTCAGAGGCATTGTCCTCCTCATCGGTTTCTATATTTTGTACTTCTCCCTGCTTCTTCTTGTTTGTCATCCCACTGGATTGTCTGAAATGCTCGACCTAGGTGACCATGGGGATTCCTATGGTGTCATTGTTAGATATTTATGCATCAATGACAAGTACAAGGAATTCCTCCTGCCACTCCTTTTTGATCTACTCCATGTCTTCATCTGTTAGCTTGTAGTACGATTGTAACTCTTCCTTTTTATCATCTCTGCGCGTAGTGATATAGATGAAATGTGGATCTACGTGGAACTTGGCTATCGGTCGATACTAGTGCAGGGTGTGTAGTGTCATGCACATAAATGATTCAATGGAAATCTTGAGTTGTTGATAGTATGCATGAAACACAAAGTTGGACTGTCACTGCTTCATCATGTCATTGGTATACTACAAGGTTGAAAACCTAGTGGCCAACAGTTCCGATGGTTTGATCTTTGGAAAGGTGGATCCTTCAGGAATTTTCCAAGAAAAAAATGCGATCAAAATGATCAACCAATTGAAGTGGAATTCATATCCCAAATCTTGGGCTTCGCGACAGTCTTTCTCTAGTTCATTGACGAGGTATCTCACCTAGTTCATTTTCATGCCCTCCACACATTTTCCTGCGAGGTCCACCAAGAACCCGGTGACCTGTGTGGGGTGGTTCTTCCTGATGAGTTTTCCATATATGATTTGGCAAGTGAGGTGCACTGCGCCATCCTGTATAGAGGCTACCTTGTAACCTCACTTTCCTTTTTTGACTTTGATGTAAGCCTCCTTGATACATTGTACCAAGGAGAGGTCCAAGACCTTCCCTGGATAAAACTATTGAGGGTTAGATCCCTTCATTCTTAATTGTATAATATGGTGGATCAACATTGGATCCACAATAATCCTTTGGTTGAGCCATAATTATCCTCCATGATAGCACGACAGGAGGAGTTTAACGCAAGCGTTAAACTCTTGGTGGTGGCCAAAATGGAGAATCTTCATCACATTTAGCATAATGGATTGCTCCAGTCCCTTAATCCATGGCTAGGAGACAAGGCGAGGCTTCTTCCTAGTTGACTTCGTCAAGTAACAGTGGGGTGCTAGCATAACATAGTTCTTTTTGTCTCCTAGATTGAAGTCATTGTTCTTTAGCAACACAATCTATCCTAACTAACTCCTGACTACGTGTATTCCCTTCGGAATGTACGTGGTGAACAATGTGTACTCATAATCTCATGGGATGTTGTCATAGTTAATGATGCTATCCAAAGGTGGAATGTACTCAAGTAGGATCGACAGGATCTCCTTCGCATTAGCTAGATTGTTGCGATGTTTACTTCACTGCTTAGTTGCAGGGTTATCACAACCAGAATGACACCCAATCAAAGGGGAAGCCTGTAGTCCTCTACTCAACAATGCTTGGACACCTTCAAATAATGGTCTATCGACCATTATCTTCTTGAGGACCTCCTCAACAAATTTCTCTAATTCAATAGGTTCGCCTAACGTTCTTCACTTTTAAACAGATAGGTCGGGGTAGGCGAATGAATAAGTAGGGTAGAAAAATGGACTATGACGTCTAGTTTCTGATAACACAGCTCAACACACAGTCAACTCTCTTCTTGGCTCAGTTAATCAAGGGTAGAAAAAAGTGGTCTCGACGCAACTATGGACAAGTTAAATAAGTGGGGCCTTGTAACAGATTTTTCCAACGACTAGGAATGCTTCCATTAATGTCAATCTGTCCATTATGGTGTGGTGTCAACGTCCAAAAAGTGGTCCATCCACCCATAAATGTGTTTTATATCCATTTTGGATTGTCATTATAATGGTTGGAGTGCCTCCAATGTTCATATAGCTTTACCAGGGAAAAGTCCCATTCTGCACAGTCCTGCTACTCCAACGAAGTTCAAATCCCGTGAACTTGCCTCCTATGAGGTTCTAGTCTATGAAGTCTTCCATACGTTCTCTGTAGTTTCTTGCAGCTTTTCTAACTTAGCTTTCTTCTTGTTGATCTTCCTTTCCTTCTTTCCTGTGATTTGAGTCTCTCTAACCATTTCTGGAATCCTCTTTCAATTTTTATTCTTATCTTCCCCTATCGTAGTGACTTTGCATTACTGATGTGCCCTTAAAGGATCTAAAGTTAATATCCCTCCTCTTAATATTTCCTTTGTGGATATACTTCTTTTTTGAATAGATAGGTCCTCCAAACCTTCTTGCATTCTTTCAATCTTGACATATAATTCCCTTGCCTTCTGTTTCTTTGACTTATCCTCTCATTCTTTTATTAGTCGATCTATTTTTCTAGCTATGAAATCCCTTAGTTCTTTTTTTTT
>ML778884.1:95016-110567 GCA_009831015.1 Picea engelmannii
TCTGTAGCTTCTTCCTCTACTTTCCTTCTGATTTGATCCCTCTCAATCCAAGTCTTACCTAACAAAAGTGGGAAAGGGGTGATGTTCTCAACAAACTTAATGACTTCAAATTCCTCTTGAGTCGATGTTCTGTGAATAGTGATAGGTACATTAGTAACTCTTCCACATAGGGTTATCATATTTCCCTTAAACAAGCTTATCCTTCCCAATGAAGGTACCACAGTGGGATTTCCAAAAATTTCCCAAGTGTCTTCTATCAGAATATTTACTTGTGTTTCCTTATCCAAGACACAGTCTATGCCTAAGTCTTCTATTATTGTACTTATGCACTGTTTTACTTTCAAGATCTCTAGTAAACTAACATATTTGTGTACATACATCATTTATTTCAACTATAATAACATAGTCCGATTCTTTATCTTTATGATTCTCTAACATGCCCTTAGTCTCTTGACTTCCTTCATAGTTTTCCTGTCTCATGTTCATTTGTTCAACTTTAGAAATCATCCTTGGACAATCCTTAATCTCATGACCAATAATCTTACAACAAAGACAAATAGGACCTACGCCAGGGAATTCCTTAGCAATGTGTCCCGATATTCTACAGTTATAACACAATGTCAATCCTCTTTTTCTCTTATATGTTCCCCAATATCTTCTATACTGTGCACTAGCATCACAGTGATGGTCCCACAATTTGCAAAAATTCTTTCTAGGTTCCTGCACAATATTATTAATATCAACTCTTTCTTGCAACTGTGCCCTAGCCTTCAAACTAGGACATAATCTGTTAAACATACTTAAATTCATGTTTTCAAACAAACATTTCACTATTATTTCTCTTATCAAAGCACAAAGCTTTACCTCTTTTTAGATCTTACCTCTTTTCTTTAGATCAGACTTTTTTCTTAGCACATAGCTTTGCAAGTCAGGTAGAGTACTACGCACTTCAACAACAGATCTATGCATAGAGATTCTCTCTTATTTACTTCAATTCCCAGCAAGCATAATTCAGGTCTCGGCAACAAAACCATTTTTTGGCATAGGGGAAGACCTAGGGTTCAATGCTTCAACAACGCACCAACAAAATCCTAACTATTGGCCCTTTCGACAGCACCTGCGGAACATGCGAAGTCTCACTCGAGGTATAAGCAGGAGGGGATACAGGACGCAGGTGTTTGTAACCAAGATGGGACATAGATATGTGATAATAACACTTCGCAAAGTATTCTATTAACACTTAGAAGGTGAGATGAATTATTTCATTAGCTTTATTAACATCGTAGAACATACCCAAATATACATCGATGCAGTAATAATAAATATTAATCACTTCAACCACTTAGCAAAAAACACTGAGTTAGATCTAACATTCATTTATCTTTAATACAAGTAAAGCACTAAGCGACAACATATCTATACGTAATCATCAAAGCACTAAGAAGATTCATAACATAACAAAACTTCACAAACCAAAGACACAAGATATACGTGGGTCACCCCAGTGTGGGGCTACATCCACCAACTACTTTGTCTTCTTTATTATTCTTCAATATCATACATTCAATGACTCCTGTGCACTAAGCCACAAAGTTGAGCTTCGCATAGGACATGATATCTACGCACTGAGAACTAGATCCTCCTTCCAACTAAGTCAAGGCATAGGGCCAACTCTCTATTGAGAACATAGCCTTAACACACAGACATTCCCTTGCATAATGCCAATCAAACCACTTGCACTTAGCCACTTCCCACTACTAAAACAAATTATTTCTATCATACTTTCTTACTTACAATACCTTACAATAGCTCCTAATCATGGGTAAATCCCATGGGCTGACATCCCATAACCCATTACAAAAACCTTAGATACCCCTTACTGGGTCTACATAGCCTGCAAAATTGGTGAGATCTGCGATCTCAGCTCCACATGGGTGCTCCATCTTCGACCAACCTGTCGAAGTCCAAAATTGGTCCAAACATGACCAAGGTTTCCTCAAACCTTGGTCAAGGGCCAACAAAGATTATAAAATAAGATTCAAGGGATGAAATTGGCCATAATTTTCTCAGAAAATGAAAGAACAATCAACAAAAGTTTTACGGTTTGTTGATAAATATGCTTGACACCTCAACTTCATGAGCTCATATCTTGAGATCCAGGAATTAAAATCTCGTGCAAGAGGACTTGTTCGAAATAAAATACAATTAATATAAAATCTAAAATGATTTCCATGGTTTAAAAGTTAAATATCTTGTCCAGAAAATTAAAACACATTCCTCTCTTTAAAAGGGTAGTTAATTAAAATTTTCAAAACAAAAGTTTATTAAAAATATTTTATTAAAAGATGAAAAGGGATCACTTCAAGACACAAATGTTAATGATAAAAATTAATTAATAAGACTTTATTGAATCATTAATTAAATAAATTATTACAAGAAAGAGAAATCCCCAACTACTCAAGAAGTTAGAAGAACCGATTTTTAAAAGGTGAGAAAGGGCTTCATCAAAGAGAGAGACCTAAAAGGTTGCATCATGAGGGAAGAATATCATAACATAAGGATTAAAAAATTAATATGCATCCAATATTCTGATCAACGAATCAATATCTCCATTGTAACGTACCAAACCACCTAGGCTGGGCCACCCCACACAAATCTCAACTTCTAGCATTCTGATACCCAACTGTAATATACCCTATTACTAACACTTAACAAAATGATTTGATACCTCTTTGTGACATCCCCAACTTACTATTGAGCAATGCCACTCTAAAATTCTAGTGCATATATTATACACTATAACATTGTCTACGCATAAATACTTGAAGTAATGCGCACGACTCCAAGCTGGTTTGCACCACATTAAATTTCCATCTTGAAAAACAATCACTACTGCACATGCAACCATTCTAGCGTCACATAAAAATTATGTTTTCCTTGTGCGTGGGGAGTTCTTCCTTGTGCGTACAAGAAAATCCAGTCGCTTGTGCACACATAATACTATCTGTGTGCACGACCATTCTAATCTCTCTTAGGAGACTCATGACCATTATTATAAGGTCAACTTAACAAGAGTAACTAACAACATTGTCATACTTAGCATGTACGAATACAAATACTGGATATCCACACTACACTTACATGTGCAAGAAACATTATACAGAATAAAAACAATCACCTACATGCAACATCATACAAGAATTAACCCCATATCAGACATAAATGATTACACACACAATAAATGAGAAAAACACTTAAATACACTTATCTTTTATGAAAAGTCACAAAATATGCATAGAATTTAGACGTTCATCCCAACCATAGACATTGTTACTTATAAAATTTCAGCAATAGGTCACCCCTGATCCAAGGCTTAAAATCCACTAGGGAAAAATAATTCCTAATGCCAGGCTATAGACTGATAAACAATGGAATTGCTCAGTTCAAGGTGCCCAATATTGCAACTAGTATACAGTCTCTCATTGCCCACATGCCTGTACCACCCCAAGAAGTGTGCCCCTTATTTTCTCAATAGTCCTTTGGCTACCCCACTTCCCTTCCAGGGCTTCAAGAACATGACAGACAAGAAATATCATAGCACTGTAACTAATTCCCAAAACACCAAGGAACACTTTCCAACAAATCTCTCACTTGGAGAGAATGATCATGGGCTTGAAGAACCATTTCTTTGGAAACAAAATCCCTCACCTGGAGAGAATTCTCAAGGGCCTAACAACCCGCTTCTTCAACAAAACACATGTCTTCCCATGCACATGATTAAGAAATGAGAATAGGTTAGAACAAGACACAATTTCCTTTGTAGAGGAAATTTTGTCTCAATGGTTCAACAATGAGAGTGATTCCAAAAAAATACACTAAGGCCAACAATATATATTGCATTCCTTAAACTAGACACTTGTCACCTTCAACATTAAATTTAGCCACTTGGTGACTCGTTCCCATCCCTCAGGAACTTAGGATAAATAATTTTCCATAAATTACACTTTTCGTAAATATTAATAAAATATTCCCTTGGGCTTAAGCCCCCCTTGGATTATCCCCACTTTTCCCTTTTTCAGTGGAGTTCATCCCCCCATATATTTTTTTATGATCTATATGCGCGTAGTGATATGATATTATTAATAACTTGAGCGTGATTACAATTTACAAGGATAGGTGCATTGACCTATTTGCATCCCATCTCACCAGCCAAGTAACCACACAGGCTCTCCAACCTCATATACATCTGTAATACCCTTGTTTCCCCAAATTTGTAAATATAAATATAACCTGCTAAAATACTATGGGCGGACTGAATATGTGTGGATGTTGGAACTGTTGAACCTTTTTGTTATAAAATGTAATGTATATATTTTTGTTACTAAATAAAATGGAAAGTGTTGCATAACTGTTGAAGGGGTTTTCCAGGGTAGATCATGATGTATGAGAGAGATGGTGAGGGGAACCAAAAATGGTTGAGATCACCCCCACCAGACCCAGTACTCTACTGGATTTAAATTATTTAGACCCAAAACAATCCTCTGACCCAGAAAAGTAAATTACCATTCATGTTGGTAGTTGGGAAGTCCTCCTCAATAGTCAATGAGGAGATGGATAGAGTACCTATTTGAAAATATTCCTGACCTGAACAAGAAATGGGGATTTGGACCCACAAAATCTTGTTGAGGAAGGAAAGAAAACGAAGGAAATTTTTTGGCGGAAAGGAGGAGGAAAGAGGAATGGGTCCGGTGACCATTTTCTGAGGAGCGAGAGCATGCATAAGTCTTTGGTTTTGAGGAGAATTGAGAAACAAATATGTTCTAGGTACAAGAATTTGTTGGGAAACATTTTCAGTCCAAGATGATAAACGTGGTTGCAAAGAAGATGAGTGACTAAGGAAGTCCTCATTGTAGAACCCCTTGCTTGGTGGAGACAAAATCGATCTACCAAGTTCTTGTGGGAGGAGGAAAGTGATATCCATCTCAGGTTGTTTCTAAACAAGAGGAAGAGTCTCTCTTTGAGCATCATGATCTAGCTAGGGGATTGCTAATGGTAAATCCGTCCAGGAGTTTCTATGCCTATGGTTGGGAGGAAAAGGGAACCCTTTTCAGTGGTTGCATCACTATCTAGTTTCTAGATAAGTATATTTGGTTAAATATCTATAGTGTTTAGATCAGAGAAAAAAATATAATATGTTTTAGAACTATGTAAGTTTAATTTCTGACAAAAGTGAATTTATAAATATAAGTAAAATAAAGAGAATGTCTTAGCTGAATCTCATTTGATTTAGTTTCTTATCTATTGGCTATCTGTGTGTTAAAATAATATTTCTGGGACTGGATGTTGTGGTGGACTATGTTGTATAGTTCAATGCATGTTCGGGAAATGATCACTGAACAATTAAATTTTTGTATAAAACATCTGAAAGAAGAGAGAGTGATTTTTCTTCATAATAGTGTTCTATTTTAGTATGTCCTCAAATCCTATGCTAGAAACCTTAGAGGATATTTGTGTGGACTTTAAAAAATAATCCCAAATATGGAAAAATAGTAAAAGTCCTTATAAATAATTATTGAGGAAAAATAATTAGGAAATAAACACAAAATTTTCCTAATTGAATTAAAATACAAAAGTTCTCAAAATTTTATTTGGGGAATAACTGAACATTTATGTTAAATTTGGGTTAAATGTCCTAAATGTGGGAATAATCCCCTGAAATTTTGGTGGGAATTAAATCATGGTAGAAATATTGAATTTTACTGTGGAGGTAAGTCTTTGTCTTAGGACTAATTTCCTTAAATTTAGTAAGAGTAGTAAAGCACAGTAATTAGGAAACAAAATTAACTCATTTACCCACAAGAAGGGAAAGATTATAATTATATTTTTAATTTCTAGAATGGAGAAATTTCCTTGGAATATAAACTTTTATTAAATCCCTTTATAAAAGCTAGAAATTTATATTTCTCCTTTTCTTATTTCCTGTAAGAGAAAATAATTTCATTTAAATTATCAGGTAATATAACCATGCACAGATATATAAATATATGTATATATGTCTATATACATATTATATGCACGGATATATATGTCTATATACATATTATATGCACGAATATATAAATATTATGTATATATGTCTTAGGAACTCCTAGAGTTTGAAGCTCCAGGGCTCCGGGATGTTTGGGTGATGGGATTCCATGAGCCAAAGTCGTTGAATGCCTGAACCCTTTCCTTCCCTGCACAAGGTTATAAAGGTAATAAATATAATTAATTAAATTATTGTATTTAATGTGATCGATTAACATAATTCAATATAATATACCTTTAATATAATATAATATATATTATAATCCAAAATATTTCATTGTATTTAAAACACAATGTAATTACAAGTGGGTCCCCTTCGGGACTCTGGAACTCCGGGTTAATTGAGAATGAAGAGTTGCAGGGAAGAGACATAGGAGATTGACCAAGAGAATACTCTCTCTCTTTTCAATTATTAAATATAATATCCGATAATTTGAAACCTGGGTGTAATTTTTGAGGAATATATTATATTATATTATATTATTTTAAGATTTATTAAAATAGTTACAAGCGAATAAGGCCAACTCTTTTCCTTTCCTTTTTAAATATTAAATAATATGGAAATGTGCATAAGTGGGGCTACTTCAGAGCTTCGAGACTTTGAGGCTCCGAGATATTTGAGAATAAACAATGTGTTGGAGTGTTGAAGGAGATTGACCATGAGTTCTCTCTCTCTCTCTCTCCCTCATTTCAAATATTAAATATAATATTGGATACCTTATAAACCTGGGTGAAATTTCCAAAAAGGTGAAATAAAAAATATATATTTTAAATGAGTTATTATAAATAAAAAACCCTCTTTACCTTTTTAATTTAATATTTAATGCGAAATTATGTGTAAGCTTGGACACTTCGGGAATAGAATGAGCAAGCAACGAAGGGCTGAAGGCTCGAACCTACCCTTTCTAGCTCCAATGGTTTCACACATATTGATATAAACATTTAAAGTGATTAATTATATTATAAGTTAATATAATTAATTATATTTGCAACACTTTACAATATGAGTGGGACCCTCTCTAGAACTATGACATTAAGGAGATTTGGGTTCATAAAATCATGATGAGGAATTTCTTCAAAGTATAGAGGCTTGGTTATTTATACATATTAATAATCCTAAGCGATCCTTTGATATGTTTAATTATATTATAATATAATTAATAAAATAACAAGATGGTAATAACAAATATTAAATTGAATATGGTTAATCCTTTCCCCATTATATATATGTGTGTGTGTGTGTGTGTTAAATTACGTGAAAATTCGACATGGAGTTGTGTGACGGGGAGGGATTGAATTATATACCTTAATTAAGGTTAATAAACTTAAGTATATTACGGAGAAATTAACCTCATTGTTTTATGATATAATTACTCATAATTATCATATGAGTAATTAATTGAATTAGTGCTAAACTACTTCTAAGGGGGGAAAGAGAAGGTAAAAACCATAGTAATTACTGGGCCATGGGTATTAGGTTAAACAAAAATTAATTATTGGATAATTAGTTGTGGAGAATAATTATCCTTAATGAGGTTTAAGTAATTAATTACCAAAGAATGGTATTCTATGAAATATTAAGTATTTTATTTGAACTATAGGAGATGGACAATTTTCATCTTCTAGTTGAGAAAGCATAAGCGCCTACTGTGACATGGAGAATACACTAGTAAATTTGGGTCATTTTGCTATGTCCATTTTGACGCTCTTGCGACGTTATGTCATGGATATTGCAACAAATANCCAAATGTTGGTTCACGTACCGTGGCAAGTGCGACGAACCTAGGATATCGTCTGAAGAGTGACAACACAAGGAGTTCGTTGCAAGCAAGACAACCTATGGTGGCCATCACATGAGTGACGGTCGGAGAAGGTCGTCACAAGAACAAATACCTAGGGATCTTGTCACAAGAGTGATGGCCAAAGGAGGTCATCGCAAGAACGACGACCGAGGGAGCTTGTCACTAGAGGGATGACCTAGGGCACTTGTCGCAAGAGAGATGACCGGTGTAGTTCTTACGACAAACTATTCAAGGTTAAAGTATTGTCGACGATAATGATAGCTCATCACAAGATAAAAGAAGCCTCAATAATTACAACGAACTATCAATACTATCAATGATCTTATTCTTCATAAGAGAGATGACTGAATTAGTTCTTGCGAAAAACTATCAATACTATTGACGATCTTATTTGTCTCAAGAGAGATGACCAGAGTAGTTCTTATGATGAACTATCAATACTAATGACAATCTTATTCGTCAAAAGAGAGATGACAAGAGTAGTTCTTGCAACCATTTCGATTCTCTTGTGACGTTATGTCATGGAGATTGAGACAAATCTTGGGCCCCTCAAACATCACTTCACGTACTATGGAAAATGTGATGAACCTGGGATATCATCGCAAGAGAGATGAACCAAGGAGTTTATCATAAGAAAGATGATCTATGGTGGTCAGCACAAGGGTGATGGCCGAAGGAGGTCGTCACAAGAACAACGACCTAGGGAGCTTGTTGCAAGAGTGACGACTGGAGGAGGTCGTCGCAAGAAAGACAACCTAAGGAGCTCGTCCCTAGAGGGATGACCTAGGGATATCTTCGTAAGAGAGGTGACCAGAGTAGTTCTTGTGACAAAATTTTGAAGGATAATGTATCATCTACCATAATGATAGTTTTTCACAAGAGCAATGAAGCCTCGATAATTGCGACAAACTATCAATACTATCGATAATATTATTCATCGCAAGAGAGACGATTGGAGTAGTTCTTCCAATGAACTATCAATACTATCAATGATCTTATTCGTTGCAAGACAGATGACCAAAGTAGTTCTTGCAACGAACTATCAATACTATCGACGATCTTCTTTGTCGCAAAATAGACGACCAGAGTAGTTCTTGCGACGAACTATTCATCACAAGAGCGACGAAGCCTCGATAGTTGTGACAAACTATTAATACTCTCAATGATCTTATTCATCACAAGAGAGACAAAATATATCTATTTAAAAATAATAATAATAAATATTAATGCATGAGAGTTCGTTTAATGGTTATCAATTACAATATCTCCATAATATATGGGTCACTAGATTGATGGTGATTACATTCCAACATCTATCAATCTGGTAATTTTGGATCCCTAACATGACAAACAAGTAATATTTGTTTCATATGTTTTATTGTGTCATTATTCAAATTTTGATTTTTAAGTATTTAAGTTACTTTATTGAATCTTGCACATCCACAAAAATGATTGACCATTTCATCAATTATGGTATCATCCACCATTGATGCAACTAACATTGTTGCAATTGATGTTTCCTCTACTACTATGGAGGAAGAATTTATTTTAGAGTAGGTTTTGATATCTAAGGTATAACTAACTCCCACTCTCAAACAACAAGTCATTCTAAATTACTTCTAATGTGTTGTTTTCATATATGTTGGAACAACATCATATTTAGTTTTATCACACCTCTAGATCTTCTAGAGATAGTCATTGAAAATTTGAAAATCAACTAGGAGAGTTGACATAGTAGTTGACATGGAATTCAACTGGTTTGGTAGTTAAACCAAAGAAAGTGACTAGTGTATAGTACAAGGTAGAATTCAAGGACTTCATTATATTCTCTGACTAAACTAAGTGGACCTTCTCTTCTTCAATTGAAGGGAGTTGGGTACATCTTGGTGTTGTATAATACAACCTTAACCATTGATCTATAAATAAGAATGTGATATGTGTTGCATATGGAAATCATTTGGTTTCTTATACTTATAAATATGTTGAACTATGTTCAATTAGGATCAAGTGTTGTAACAATGCATTTAAATTCCTCCTCTTGTTGGAATACCTAGCTCTATGATTTGTATATTTCCCTAGTTCTCCAACATGATATCAATGCTATTGGTTTGAGATATAGTCAAATTTATATTAGTATTTGGAGGTTTTCAATTGTATGTCCTTCTATAGAGTCAAATATATTTGGTAGATTGACTCAGGGTTTTAGAATGAAAAGAAGCTTATTAGAATTTAAATTTCAGAGTGTCGATTGATTACAAAAGCTTTAGTAATCATATCTCTAAGCTTGTATGCAATAGTGAACCCACTACTTATTATTCATAATATATGAGACTGTATTACTAATGGACATGAGGTAATTAATATAGAAGGTTACTAATGGCACTGGTTATGCCACATGCTTAAACTAGAGCTTATATGGAATAGCTTTACCTGTTACTCGACATGATGAAATTCACTAATGAAGCTTGTATTCAATGGAATCTCTAGTCTAGTAGATGGTATAAGTAGAAAGACGTAACTATTACTATACATTCTTTGTAATCTCAATGTTGTAACCTTAGACACGGTGGTTGTACTTCACCTATATCCTAAGCTAAACATTGTTATAATGGGTTTCATTCATTCCATATTCTAGTATGTGTAAACTAATATTAGCTCGTTATAAGCTTGTAACCATTTACACACTAGTTCCAATCACGTAAGCTATTCACATAATATTTACTGTGACTATTTACAAGAAAGTGGAATAGTACTATCACAAATAGTTAAAAAAGTTTGATATCAATCAACGTAGTATATACATTATGTAAACAGTGATAGTACATGATATTCCATAATCCATAACAATCGATATATTAGTGCTCTAAGATGATATAATGGAGTTACTAGTACATATTCCATGTGATTCTCTTATTCCCTAACAGTCATCGAGCTATCATGTTATTCTACTTGGAAGTGGTATCTATATCCCATTCATTTCAAATACTCTATTGCATAATTATAGTTATTCTTATAGTATGATATCCAAGGGAATACTTATACATAACAAAAAAAAAACAAGTTGAAGTATTAGATTAGCTGTGTGAATCATATGATATGATGAAATAAAGGGAATCATATATGCTACATACTTGGGTGTGTTTCATTAGATAGAATGACTAGCCCCATAGTGGCCCACAAATTATGGCAATGTAAAAATAAATAAATAAAAGGAACCTTAAGAAGTCATAAAAAGAAGAAAAAAGACAAGACATACCTCATCTTTGATATTCTATTGTGTAGCATTGCATTGATACAACATCTAGATCATTTGCAAATGCATGAACTGCATAATGTAGTAAATAAAAACATAATTTATTTAGTTTTTAGTAAAAACCAAAAAATACTTTTAAGACATGTCAATAAATCTTAATATCAATTAAAACCGAAAAGATTGCAAATAGTAAACACCATTGATTTTTTTTTTGTAAAATTCATATGAGAGGAGATTAAATAGTGACATACACACACACATATCAGATGCGATGGCCTAAATAATATCCTCTTGTTTTTAATAATAATTTATTGGAGCCATCTGAACTTGGAGAAAACATCCCTCGATTTGAAGGAGCAACAACGAAGTCAACATTGACTATGTTGTTTCCCAGTTGGATCGAGAGAGGTTTACTCCAAGAATAAACGTCTAAACTAATTTTTTCTCTACTGAACAAGGCCAACCACGTGAAGGTGGAAGCTCCTATGACCTCTCCCCCCCTTCACATCACTCTCAAGTCCCCAATACCCAATCTATATTCTACTAAAAAATATTCATTAAAAATATTCAAAATTGATAATATGTGATTGTAAAGCTATGAATGAGGTTTATCATTCAAAGGCATATGTCATAATTTTTTTTTTTTATAAATGAGATTTATCATTCAAAATATGTTCCAAATATACTAGCTATATAATGTACATCTATCTCTCTTATAAAATTATTATACATCATCAATTTCTTTTAGTATGCTTTTTTGTTTTTTGCTTCTTAAGTAATTCATCCATCTCCATGTCTTTGTTTACTAGGTGCTCTTCAAAAAATGATGTTGTTTCATTCCTTTCATGTTGAGAACACATGTTCTCATACCCATGACGTGAAGACTGTTGTGAGGGGCCATCACCTACAAAAACAAAAAATATTAAATTTATATGGCCAATTTTTAAATATCATTGAAGTAGTTCATTATTATTAAAAAAACCTCTACAATGTAATTATTTACGTAGTCCACTAGTCGTCACCATTGGAATGGCTTCCCTGTTCCCCTAATATTCATCTCGAGGAGGATGAACTATGACGTTCTCTGCCATTGAAATGACAAAATTTATAAGGACAAAACCGTAAATGTATAGGTAATAAAAATTAGAAGTACAAAATTTATAAGTACAAAATTATTAAGTATATGATTAATATACAACCATTTTACCATCGTGGGCCTCAGTCACATGAAAATATTGGGGATGCACTCCATTGGGATGGGGCTGTTGGGGAGAACCATGATCTTCTAGCCACACTACACTATCAATGATCTTTTGTCCAATACTAATGGTTTCATTGATAGTTTTTATTCCCTGTTAAAACAAATTAAGTAATCAAAGTTATGGACGATAGAAAACATTCATGTATTTTATAAGTAATTAAAGGTTAATGTGGATTGATTTTTATTTACCTTATCCCACAAACTAGATATTGGGGTCTTCCCCATGCTTTTCCTACAATCAACCACAACTTTATATCCATACATGTAACCAAGTTGGAGGTCTTTCTCCATGGTTTCAGTTCCAAAGTCGTCGCCCTACATTGCATAAGATTATGTTTTTTTAATGTTTTTGGTTGCAATTACCTGAAAGTTGTAAGGCGATACAAATAATATTCTTAAGATGTTTGGGTACTTACAATTCGTGAATACAACCTCGAGTAGCCTCCCTGGCCTAGCCTGTGTTGGCCATGTTTAGAAATCCTTTCTTTGGTTACCTTCGAAGTGTCAGGAAACCTATCATAAAAAATTTCAAGTATGTTATATACCACACTTTTATTTAGATCTAAGGAAAATTAAAGGTATTGAAATCAAAATATTGTAGTTTACCTTGGGGTACCAGTTATTTTTTCAAAATATTTTCTTTTGCATCATCAATGATCGCCTTCCACTCCCTCTTTGGAATCTAGGGAGGACGCTCATACCTAGGGTTTATTGTCAAGTTTCATCTATAAACATCCCACATATATTTTAAATATTCTCACGTTGCAGAGGTGACCGGTTTTTTTATTGAAGGTTTCTACTCCAAAGAGGCCTTTGAAATAATACACAAGTTCTTTTTTGAGGTTGGAATTATGGAAATTCCACCTCATGCGTAAGGTTTCTCCGGAAATCAACAAGGACTTTCTCTCTAGGGGCCTATAAAAGTGGTCGTTTCCTACACACAAAAATATATGATCATTAATTTAAAAATAATAATCTAGATGATTTATGTATGAGATGGACAACATGAAATAGTTAAAATATGAAAAACTACATGAGAGTCTTATTTGATTTAATGGAAGTTTGTTATCGTCGACCAAAAATGTGCACGAAAGGGTCCTCGTGCTGGTCACATGTCTAGCTCTAGGAAATGAAACCATATCAAACACATCATCAACCTCATCTCTGTCACCACCTCTAGGGCCCGACTGTTGTGTGTATGCCTGACGGTGTGTGTCATGGCTCCTATATAAAGGTGTGGAAGATGGAGAAGTAAAAAATACTCTAGAAGCTATATAATAGCCCATATTAGGACTATGTGGCATCTCTACAATGCCACTACTATCAACATCGTGATGAACAGACTCCAAAAATCTCTTTATAAGAAAGAAAATGTTTTTTTGTGAGATAATGTAAAAGTTAAAAAACAAACTTTCATAACTGAACATATGCATACATTTAAAAAAACACTTTAAATTATGGTTATTACCTTCTATGTGTTAAGCCATGACATAAGCATATTGATCCTTTCTATGATGTCAAGAGTTTGATCTAGATGGTATAACAAACTAGAAAGTTCCTTGTTCTCTTTAATGATATTTTTTTTTTATCAATACCATCGGATCAGGGGATGAATACAACACCTCCTCATCGGCAGAATCATGATCAACATGGCTTGCAGACTACATATAATTTCAACAAAATCAATGTTATTTCAGTTATATAAACAAATGAAATAACTGGTCGCCACACAAATACAATTATATAAAAAAATAATAAAATTCATGTAAAATGAAAGTTGAATTTGATAATCATTTACATATTTTGCAGCTGACCCTTTTGCACGATCATCCTTCCACATTATAATATAATTAGAACCCCCAAATATTTAAAAAATTGTGAACGATAACAAAAAAATTGATTTCCACCCAAATAAAATCAACCTCAATGATCAACCTCCCAATTATTATAAAATTGGATCGTGAAATATTTAAGACATTGTTAAAGATAAATAAAATATAATGCAATAAGTAGAGATTGCTTAAATAGGTTTTGCATAAGTACCCGCACATTATTAGTTTGTGTTTCTATTCAATTCAAATGCTAATCCACTAATAACTCTTCCCCATGAGCTATATTTTTTATTTCACACACGACTACCCAATTCTCTTTGCATCCCTCATATATGAGATTCAGTTGCTTGTTTGTTGTCCTTGGTCATGTGTTGTTTATAAACCCTGTGATATTTTCAGAAGCTTTAGGTCTTCCATCAATATAGATAATCACTCCCTTATTTTTATCATTTTTTATTAGTTATATATAATTTGCGACGAATGCATATCTCTGCATACTTTGCATGTATCGGACCATTCACATCCAATCATTATAATTGTAACATGGTTTGACATAGTCCATCAATTCAATTACTGTATTGTATTTTATAGTTATTCCATCCATGGAAAATATCCCCAGGCCATGCAGGGAGGATGGTGCAATGCGATATGTCCTATTGTTGATAATGAAGTCATTGTCTAACAGAGGAAGTTCCTTAGATACCCATTGTTTCACTAGATTCTTATACCTGAGTGGCACCTCTATGTCTCTTATTCTCTCATAATCATAACAGCATGATCCTCCTTCTGAAATAAAAAAATCCATGCATCTATGGAATTTTCTTCTGACTTTTTCACCTTTGGTCCTTCACATATCATATCTACTAGATGCAGTCACATTTCCCTCTATTTTTCCTAAGCTTCCCTCACTCGAGGAAGAAATATCTGACAGGTACCTATTTTGTTGTACCTTCGGTCACATGTGCACATGTTGTTAGTGAGTAGACCACATACACAAGATAGAATGGTCCACAAAATCACATAGGTGAAAATATCAAGTAAAGTTTTTTTGAGGCTACACACTTATAGAGCCATGATTTCTCTCTCCATATGTTATGAATAATATATAAGCCTATAAATGATAGGTTCTTGGTGATATTGATACATTTATATTTATGGTTCTCAACCTTATGCTGGTCAAATTTGTGATGATCCTTTCCAATATACTTTAATCCTTAGTTATCTTCTTGAGAGAGCCCTTATAGCTCTATAGATAGGTCTCGCCATGAGAGTGGTGATGCTATATTTTTCTAGATCTTGCAACCATAGTGATAGAT
>ML778884.1:126051-147233 GCA_009831015.1 Picea engelmannii
TGGTCAAATTTGTGATGATCCTTTCCAATATACTTTAATCCTTAGTTATCTTCTTGAGAGAGCCCTTATAGCTCTATAGATAGGTCTCGCCATGAGAGTGGTGATGCTATATTTTTCTAGATCTTGCAACCATAGTGATAGATCAAGATCTTTTTACTAAGGAGAATTTGTGTCCTTGTGGAAAAGTATGGAGGGACCTAGATCCAAGTGATGGAGGTGCTGTAGAAAGATAATGTATGGTTTACTTATTGTACAAATGGTCATTTTAATATAGATATACTTTTTTCCCTCCCAATTCCTTGTGTTACTATTATGCATGTTTGTTATGTAAATATCTAGGAGTTGTTGGTGAATTACTTAACTTGGAAGTATTTTAGATATAGTGTTTTGAAATGACTTGAAGTGTATATCTTGGAGTAGGCCGAAAGGTTGTGCATGTTTGATTCTTTGCATATCTACAAATGAAATCATGGATTAAGAATTTTGGATCAAAATTTCTCACTTGGTCAAAGCCTTTACAAGAGGGGAATATGAAATAGTCTAATGGGAAATAAATCCTTTATTGGAAAGTTCTAGTTCAAGAAATCACATCTTTTCCACCATGTTCCTTAAATTAAGCTCACCATCATAAATTCATTATGTGGTTGGTGAGGAAATGCAATATACCTTATGTAAAGAGGGAGTATGTGAAAGGTACCTTATAAAGAGATTACAATAATTTTGGAGAAATGTAAAAGTCTCTCATTCCATTCACTTTCCTCATGGTATGATACTGGCTCTTTAGCATATTTGCATTCCATTATGAATTTCAAGCTACATTATCATATGTTATTAGCACCCAAAATCCATTACTACCTAAACCAACATTGAGAACCTAAGAATAGGAAATTTGTGTGAGTATAGAGGTTGGAAAAATAGAAAACAATTACCTACATGATGAATTTCAAGCTACATTATCATATTCTATTATCACCCAAAAATCATTATTACCTAAACCAACATTGAGATCCTAAGAATACGAAATTTGTGTGAGTATAGAGGTTGGGAAAATAGAAAACCATTACCTACATGCCCTTGCTGCTCATTGAGATCTTATGATCCAAACCGTTGATTCATAATATTTTCTAGAAGGAAATTAGTAGTGGGCCTTCTCCTATATTTAATTACAAACGAGTAGTGATTTCTTGATGGATTGCATAGGGACTATTAACTTTACTTGTGTATATCTTGTGTATAACTTGGACAATGTTCTAGCTATAACATTATTCCTCTTTCAAATAGAGTAGCATATAATAGAGTTCAATACAATAGTGCAACAACTCTTGTTTCAATGATTTGTAGAGTAGCTATGAGCCATACTAGAATTTATGGAGAGAGATAGGGGGTGCAATATGCACACCAATAACATGCATGTTCCATCCTCATCCTAGTTCCAATTTTTGAACTTTTTTTTTCTATATTCAAAGTTCAAAATATATTTTTTATATCTTTAGTTTTGGCTGCATAATTATAGGGTGAATTTACCTAAATTAGTAGGGGTACTCATGCATGTGGATTCCCAACTTAGTGAAGGGTATGAATCTCTAGGTGGGTGCACCTTAATTCGACTCACTTATCCATGCAAGCAATATGCACTATGGTTAGATTTCACACTATAGAATTTTTGTCCATGCATTTATATTCATTGTACCTCTCTTATTACTAGTTTATAAAAGGGAATTAAGGAAAACCACTTTATGGTCCAAGAGTTGAGTTTTGAGCTATAGCTTTAGCTTTCTATTTCAGATTTAATATAAAATCAATGATGATGTTTTGAGTCTTTATATTATAATGTTTTTTGTTTTAATTATCAATGGTATGTGTTTGTAGGTTAAAGTAATCTATAACATAAATTTTGATAAGTGTTTCAACTTTAGTGATCTATAGCTTTAGGTTAGTTTCTAGAGTGCAACATCTTCTCAACATGGTCAAACGTTTTATGGTATTAGAGTGCATTTAATGAAACATTATAGGAATTTGTGTATGTATAGTAGGGATTCTACCTATGATAGGGAGATATTGAGAGGTTTTAGGGATGATATGTTAAAGATGTGTTCTTTATAATATCATTGTGGTGTTGTGATAGGTTGCTTTTGGGTTGCTGACATATTTTGTTTAGCAGGTTGTTCTAGGAGAAATGATATGACTACATTTAGTCTTAGATATGAATACAAATTTCAAATTTCCCTCTAACTTCATCCCATTGAAGTGTTAAGCATATATGATGTTGGAAGACCACGATCTTTGGTATTCGATGGAGATGGTAGAGACTACAAATAATGTGTTGTTAGTAGAACATAAAAATAAGATGGCCAAGACAAAGTGGATCACTATCCATCACATAATTAGAAAGACCATGAGAAAGGATATATTTGATGCTATCATCACTCTATATTAGAGTGAGAGGATGAATTTAAATATTCTATTTTGGAATAATCTTAAAACCACACAAAAGAGAAAGATAGATATTGTAGTTATCTACTTAATGAATATTACTAAACTCCATGATCATCTTGTAACATTTTGAGAAAGGGTCAAGAGTGAAAATCTAGTTCCAATATACTTAAATGGGTTTTCTTCTATGTATCCTTTTGTTAGAGGGGTCTACGCCCTAAAAAATTTTCCCACCTTTAAAATGCATAGAGGAGGAGAAAAATCTTACAATCATCAACAATATGATGAAAGGAAACAATAAGGGAGGACCAAATAAAGTTTGAAAAGGGGAGAAAGGGAATTCATATTCTTCTAATTAGAGAAAGAAGGTCCTTAACCATATCAAGTGTTTAAAGTGTAATATTTTCGGCCACTATTCTTCTCAATCTCATGAGAAGAAGGGGAAGGGAAAGTAAAAAACAATAGAATTATTTTATCCAAGCTTGAGATACTCTTATCCATTCTCTCATCCCTTTCATCTAACACCATTTTCAGTGTTGGATGGTGTGTGGACAATGGAGATTCCAAACATATGGATTATAATGATATGGACTTTAGTAAACTTCAAGATTTGGAGGAAGGAATGTAAGTAAATTTCGTGATGATGCAACATATCTAGTAGTAGGAGTGAGATCTATCTCATTACATATTCCATCAAGTGATATAATTGATCTTACTAGTGTTTTATATGTACCTAATTTAACTAAGAATCTCCTTTGAATTTTAGTAATGATGGACTAAATTAGGATTTATTGTTGAGTTTGATGATTATCATGTCCTCATGTGAAAAATATGCCTAGATCCTAATAGGCTTTTTGCCAATGGTATTTGAGAGGGTGGTGTGTACAAGATGCAAAGAGATCCTGTGAGAGCCCTAGTGATTGAAAATGATAACTTGTGTGAACTTTCACACAAGAGGGTAGGTTGCTTGCATTATGAAGTGTTGCCAATATTGAAGGACATAGTTAAAGGATTTTTTAAATTCAAGGTTAAGAAGAAATTAAACTGCAAGGGATTTGTACTCAGTAAGAATGTGAAGGATTATTTTCCTAGAAAAAAACATAGGCTAAGATGTATTCTTTCCATCCTCCGTATTAGGTAAAATATAGTATGATTCATTCCATATTACAAAGTATACATTCCATCTTTAATGGAATGAAATTGTGAGCATATTTTCCAAGTTTGATGAGGATGCATGGACCTCCATGTCTTAGAAACCTCTAGTAGACATTGAAGACTGATGCAGAACCCTCGACCCTCTGGCCAAGATCCACTCAGGATCATTCTAAATTCTCCTTGAGTCGAAGCAGCTCCCTCATATCCCTATTGGAACCTCACGAATCCAATCCACAGGTCCTTCATGAAAACCCCACCTGCCCAACGTGCACCAGGTGTGATTCTTCACCTCCACACGACCACAACTCAAGCCTTAGCGCAAGCCCTTTTGTGACTCGTGATCTCGTGAGTTTGTGAGTCGAAGAACCTCGACTCCAAACCTCTGATACCCGAGATGTGATATGGTTATGGCTCCTTCCTCGTTAGTGCCTCTACAAGTGACCACTAGCTAGGGCATAACTCTAGCTCCTCTCACAACTTGCAACTTCGCAAGTTGGAGTGTTGAGCCCTCGTGCTCCTCCTTTGTGAATCCACGAGACACGATAAGTCAACGACTGGGTTGATTCTTTCCCGGGCGACGTTTGTCCACCACCTGTCACCCACTTCCACCTTCCTCTGGGTGCTTTTTGTTATGCCACTTGTCAAACACATGGTCCCCACCTAATGGACACAATGTGTGTTGACCCGAGCCCTCGACGCTCGACACTTCGTGACTTCTGCAGTCGAAAATAAACTCTTTCAACCCTCGAACCCCCGATACACGATACCACATAGAGGTTCTGATCCAATGGTTCTCTCGTGACTTGGATCCAATGGTCTGGATCTCCTTCACTACTCCTCGCAACTTGGGACTTTGCGAAACCAAATAATTTTGTTTTTCCCTCCAAACTCACGAACCCCAAATTCGTGAAATGATCCACTGACGTGGGTTGAAACGAGATCAATGGATCATATTGAACCATGATCAATGGTTCACGTTGATTCTTAATATCAGGGTGGTGAGTTCATCCAAATCCTAACCACCTTTCAACTCCACTGGATCCTATAGTCCTCGCGATTTCACGAGTTCTCCACGGAGAATTATGACCACTCGATTCACTTCCCAATGACTTCTTCCCAAATGACTCGATGTTCTCCCTCCTGAACTTGAATTCTATGAGACGATTTCGATCTCCATCTCCCTTTGAGAACTTCAAAAGTATTATCCATACTAAGCTTTCACTTGTAAACGAAAGCTTCCAAAAAGGGTTTCTGCTTGCACTCCTTGCGGAAATTTTTTAAATAAATTTTGGTTATTTGAGTCTTCGACCCTGTGCAATCTTTGCAATAGTGATCCTCTCAATATTCCTTTTGGATTTATAAAATCCAAGGCTTCAATTGGCCTGCGCACACCTTACATGGCTCTGTGCTTCACCTTCACTTCAGTTGGTATGAGAACAACGGTATCTCTCCTGAGCCTTCTAAGATAAAACTCAGACCCTCAGACCCTCGTCAACGCTCACCATGCAAATGTTCACTGCACTCGTTACAGGAATTCTCAAGATGAGAAAAAATTGAAACTCATTCCTCTCCTCTCTCAGACTTCATACATTCAATATGAAATCATACACACAATGCAACATTGAAACAAATGCATAATAGAGAAACAATTCAACTGTAAACATACCATTCAACAAATGTAAACAATAAGTATCATAATCACCATGAAAGTTGAGTCAAAGCTTCATATATTAACTCAAGTGCTCCTGTACATGGGTTCTTCTCTACAGCTTATGAATTCTGAATAATCTTATCGTTACAATGATACAAAGGTGAGGGTGTCTATATCCGTTTTCCCTCCTACACTTCTAAACTGTCTAATCTAATATTCATATCTACCTACTTTACATTAATAGACTTAAATGCCTATTACATCTAGCAGATGAGAGTAATTTCTCCAGATCTGTTCATATCTCCAAGACATAAATGTAAGTACGCTTCTCCTAGATATTGCATTAATGCTTCAGTTTTCAAAATTCAAAATGTTTTCATAAAACAAACGTGCCCCTTTTCCATATGCACGTCCAACTGTTCTTTTGTCTAGGCACATGATTTGGCTTTCTACGATGCTCCTGCATCATACTTCCTCGCTTGAAAATTTTCATGAACTCCTGTTCATGAGCTCTTGCATGGTCTGTCCATGCCTATTAATTGCTGCTTCATCCTCCCAACTGATATCTTCCACTGGATGTCCCTTCCACTTGACCAAGTATTCAAAATACTCCTTTCTCCTGGTCTTTCTGCTACTCCTCTTGTCAATTATTCCTTCCATCTGTGGCTTTTTAGCTACAGGCATTTGTTTTGTCCATTGAACCTCTTTATGTTCCTTCTCCACTCCTCCTTCTTCAGCTCTATAAGGGTACAAATATGCAACATTGAATATCAATGAGATTCCGACCCCATCGGGTAATTCAATCTCATATGCATTTGCCCCAAATTTCCTTATGACCCTGTAGGGTCCAATCTTTTTCATCGTTAGTTTGTTATACGTTACCCTTGGGAAACTCTCCTTCTTCAGATGTGAAAGAATCAGATCACCAACTTCAAATTTAAGTTCTTGCCTGTGTTGATCTGCTCTCCGCTTTTATTCTTGATTTGAATTCTGCAATCGCTCTTTGATTCGGCTGTGAAGCTCCTTCATTCCTTATGCAAAATCCTTTACACTAGCACTTCTGAATTCATTTTGTTCTGAATCTTTCAATTCAGAAACTCCCCTTGGTTTCATTCCATATATAATATGGAATGGACTCTGCCCTGTTCTTCTATTGAGTGAATCATTGTAAGCGAATTCCGCCTATGGCAGAATGTGATCCCATTGACTGTGGTGTTCAATCACTAAGCTTCTTAACAAATCTCCCAAGATCTTGTTCACGACCTCTGTATGTCCATCCGTCTGAGGATGATACACTGAGATAAAAGAAAAACTTGTCCCCAACTTCTTCCATAAGTTTCGTATCTCGATCAGAAATGATACTCCTGGGTAAGCCGTGAAGTTTGACGACTTCCTTGAAAAACAAGTTCGCGATATGAGTTGCGTCGTTGGTTTTCTGGCATGGTATGAAATATGCCATTTTTTAAAATCTGTCGACTAACACAAAGATTGAATCATGTCCTATCTATGTCCTTGTCAATCAAAATATGAAATCCATTCTCACTACGTCCCACGACCTTTCAGGTATGGGTAATGGTTGGTATAACCCTGTGTTCTTCCTTTTTCCTTTCGTGTGCTGACAAATTTTGCACCTGCCCACAAATTTCTTCACATCTTTTCTCATCCCTAGACAATAATATGAGCTATTCAACTTTGAGAATGTCTTGTCATGACCGAAATGTCCGACCAATCCTCCACTGTGTTTTTCCTTCAGCAAATTCTCCCTCATGGAGAATTTCAGAATACATAGTTGATTTCCCTTGAACAATAATCCATCTTGGATCATGTATTCAGTCCATTGGCTTCTATCTCTGAGAATTGGATTCTCATATGCCTCCTTGAAGTCTAGATCATCCCTACAAATTTCTTTAAGGTTATCAAAACCCAAAGTCTTGACTCTGAATTCCTGCATAAGAAAACATTTCCTGCTCAAAGCATCAACAACTTTGTTACCAGTTCCAGAAATATACTTAATCACAAAAGTAAAATTATGCATGAATTCAAACAATTTAGCATGTTTTTGTTTCAACTTCTCTTGTCGAGTTATGAATTTCAAAGCGTGATTATCACTGTACAAAACAAACTCCTTGGGAACCAAATAATGTCTCCATTTCTTCAATTCTTGTATGACAACATATAATTCTTTTTCATTCGTGGAGTACTTAATCTTTCCTTCATTTAGTTTTTCACTGAAATATGCGATCGACCTGTCATCTTGGCTCAAGATCGCTCCAATTTCAAATCCACTCATGTCACACCTGACCTGGAATGTCTTGCTGAAATCTGGCAAAACCAGAATTGGTTTCTCAATGATCTTCTTCTTCAGCAGATTGAAACTCTTCTCTGCTTCCTCTGTCCTGTGAAAATATTTGTCTTTTCTTCACCGTATCCATCATCGGTGTGCTAATTCCACTGAAGTTTTGAATGAATTTTCTATAGAAGCTAGCCAAACCATGGAAGCTTCGAACTTCAAACACACTCTTCGACGATGGCCAATCCTTAATCACCTTTATCTTTTCTGGATCCATTTTCAACTCATTCGCAGAGATAACAAAACCCAAATAAATGAGTTTTTTCCTCATAAATGATGATTTCTTCATATTAATCAAAAATTTCTCTTGCTGTAATCTTCTCATTACTGCAGTTAGATGTTTTACGTGTTCTGCTTCATTTTTTCTAAAAATCAATATATCATCAAGATATATAATGACGAATTTCCCAATGAAATCCTTCAGGACTTCGTTCATCAACCTCATGAAAGTATTGGTCGCATTCGTTAAGTGAAATGGCATGACAAGCCATTCATACAACCCTTCATTTGTCTTGAATGCTGCCTTCCATTCATCACCTTCTCTCATTCTAATATGATGATATCCTCTTTTCAAATCAATATTTGAAAAAAACTTTGCTCCACTCAAGCAATCCATCAAGTCGTCCATCCTTGGCAATGGAAATATGCATATGATGGTAATCTTATTGATTTCCCTTGACTCTGTACACATTCTCCAACCTCCATCTTTCTTTGGGCAGAGCACTATCGGAACAACGCATGGACTCAAGATTTCCTGTATCAATCCTTTGTCCATTAAGTCCTAGACCTGTCTCTTAACTTCTTCATTTTCCTGCAGCGTCAATCTGCACACTTCTTTGTTCGGTAAACTGGCTCCAGGTATAAGATCGATATGATGGCTTATACTCCTGATAGGTGGCAACGAACAAGGTAGTTCGTCCACTACCATATTAGCAAACTCTCCTAGCAACTCTTGGATTTCTTCTGGTAAATCATCTATCCTCATATTGATCAAAACAATTTTGGGTTTCCTGACCACAATAAATTGTGTGTCTTCCTTCTTCTTAACCTCATCAAGAAGTTCCTTCCCACTCATGATAAGTACAGTGTTTCTCATTTCTATTTTCACCTCTTTATCCTTAATCGACAACAACATGTGAGTCCTACCATTTTTCTCCAGGGTGTATGTGTTCTTTCTCCCATCATGAACCACATTTTTGTCATATTGCCATGGTCTACCAAGCAATAGATGACAAACATCCATCGGAATGACATCGCATAACATTTCATCTTTATATCCTCCTGTTTTAAATTCGACTAAACATTGTTTAGTGACATTTACCTGATGTCCTTTTGGTAGACACAGAACTTTGTATGGTATTGGTTGTACAACAGTCTCCAGCTCCATATTTTCTACCATATCTGTAGATACAAGATTGTATGTGCTACCACTGTCCACTATGACCTTGCATACCCTGTCTTTAGTTTTGCAAGTAGTCCTAAACAGACTATCCCTTTGGGATGGGTTCTCTGGTTCCTTCTCTGGTTTCAAGATAACTTTCCTCATCATCAAAGATCTTCCACCCTTAGCATCTTCGACAATGTGAGTTTCACCACCATCTTTCTTCCTATCTGGACACTCATAGGATTTATGTCCAATTTTTCCAGAGACAAAGCATTTCACTTCACCTCCTCTACCTCTTCCTCTTCCTTTGGATCGAGGAAAAGTATTTCTATCAACATACTTCCTTCCCTGTGAGATTCCTCCCCTCTCAGGTTGAGTTTGAGGTTTCTTCCCCTCTTCTTTAGGTTTCTGAGTTTTGTCTTGTGCAATTGATTTGCCTCTGGCTTGATTTCTACCCCGACCTCTCTGACCTTACTTCCGGCTCAACTTCTCTTCATCTTTCAGAGCTATCTGATAAGCATATTCCACATTTCAAATGGTCAACATGCTCATCTCATATTGAATTTCATATTGCAGACCATTCATGTACTTGGCAACATTTTCATCATCGCTTTCCCGATGACCTGATATGATGTTTTTTCTATAGAATTCTTTAGTGTATTCCTTCACTGACATCAACTTCTATCTCAAATTATGCATCCTCTGAAATAGAGTGATTTGATAATCCCTGGGTATAAATTTGGCTTTCATCTTTGCAACCATTCTATCCTAGCTTTTGATTTTCTGCTTGCCCTTGCAGTATCTGTCAGCCTACAGTTCATCCCACCACAGTGTTGCATGCCCTTTAAGCCTAGTAATGGCATGTTTGACTTTCTTGTCTTCCTCGAAATCCTCATAGTCGAAGTATTTGTCTAGAGCTCTAATCCATTCTAGAAGCTCTTCAACATCCAAGTTTCCCTCATACACTGTAATGCCCAAGTTTCCCTCATACACTGTAATGCCCATTTTTTCTCTGGCACCTATCCTTGCAACAACCTTGAATAGGCGTTCTTCCACAACATCTTCGACTACAACTTATTCATTTCCAACTTCATTTTCACTTTCAACCTTGATGATATCCCCAATGTCAACTGTGCACCTCTATGCCATCTCCATAGCATCAAGCCTGGCACGTAATTCACGCATTTCTCTTTCCACTACTGGATCAGGTATTTTCCTGTCTCTTCTTCTTGACATTTCTCTTTCCTTTGCTGGATCATGTATTTGCTTGTCTCTTATTCTCGGCGGCATGGATGTAAAATTTTCTCCCTTCTCTCTACTACACAAATCAAATAAATTATTCTAGGCTCTGATACCACAACTGATGTAGAACCCCCAACCCTTTGGCCGAGATCCTCTCAGGATCATTCTAAATTCTCCTCGTGCCGAAGCGGCTCCCTTCGATCCCTATTGGAACCTCATGAATCTGATCCACAGGTTCTTCACGAAAACCCCACCTTCCCAACATGCACCAGGTGTGAGTCTTCACCTCCACACGACCACAACTCGGGCCTTAGCGCAAGCCCTTTCGTGACTCGCAATATCACGAGTTTGCGAGTCGAAGACCCTCGACTCCAAACCTTTGATACCCGAGATGTGATATGGTTATGGCTCCTTCCTCGCTAGCGCCTCTACAAGCGACCACTGGCTAGGGCCTAACTCTAGCTCCTCTCACAACTCGCAACTTTTCGAGTTGGAGTGTTGAGCCCTCTATCTCTCCTTTGCGAATCCACGAGATGCGATAAGTCAATGAATGGGTTGAATCCTTCCCAGGCGACGTGTTTCCACCACCTATCACCCACTTCCACCTTCCTTTGGGTGCTTTTTGTTACGCCACCTGTCAACCACGTGGTCCCCACCTAACGGACGCGATGTGTGTTCACCTGAGCTCTCAGCGCTTGGTACTTCGTGACTTCTGCAGTCGAAAAGAAACTCTTTCAACCGTCAAACCCTCGATATGCGATACCACACAGAGGTTCTAATCCAATGGTTCTCCCATGACTTGGATCCAACGGTCTCGATCTCCTTCCCTACTCCTCGCAACTCGGGACTTCGCGAAACCAAAGAATTTTGGTCTGCCCTCCAAACTCATGAACCCCGAATTCGCGAAATGATCCACTGACATGGGTTGAAACGAGATCAACGGATCATATTGAACCACGATCAATGGTTCACATTGATTCTTGATATCAGGGTGGTGAGTTCATCCATCTCCTAACCACCTTTTATCTCCACTAGATCCTACGGTCCTCGCGATTTCACGTGTTCTCCATGGAGAATTATGACCGCCCGATTCACTTCCCAGTGACTTCTGCCCAAATGACTCACTGTTCTCCCTCCTGAACTTGAATTCTATGAGACAATTTCGATCTCTGCCTCCCTTTGAGCACTTCAAAGGTATTATCACTTGTAAACTCAAGCTTCCAAAAAGGGTTCCTGCTCACACTCCTTGCAGAAAAATTTCAAATAAATTTTGTTTAGTTGAGTCTTCGACCCTGTGCACTCTTTGCAAAAGTGATCCTCTCAATCTTCCTTCTGGATTTATAAAATCCAAGACCTAAATTAGCCTGCACACACCTTGCACAACTTTGTGCTTCACCTGCACTTCAGCTGGTATGAGAACAATGGTATCTCTCCTGAGCCTTCTGAGATAAAACTCAGACCCTTGTCAACGCACACCTTGCGGACGTTCATTGCACTATTTGAAGGAATTATCAGGAAGAGAAACAATTGAAACTCATTCCTCTCCTCTCTCAGACTTCATACATTCAATATGAAATCATACACACAATGCATCATTGAAACAAATGCATAATAGAGAAACAATTCCACTATAAACATACCATTCAACAAATGTAAACATTAAGCATCATAATCACCATGAAAGTTGAGTCAAAGCTTCATATATTAACTCAAGTGCTCCTGTACATGGGTTCTTCTCTACAACTCACTGCTACAGCTCTAAAACTTATAAATTCTGAATAATCCTATCATTACAATGATACAAGAGTGAGGGTGTCTATATCCATTTTCCCTCCTACACTTCTAAACTATCTAATCTAACATTCATATCTACCTAGTTTACATTAACAGACTTAAATGCCTATTACATCTGGCAGATGAGAGTAATTTCTCCAAATCTGTTCATATCTCCAAGACATAAATGTAAGTACCCTTCTCCTAGCTATTACATTAATGCTTAAGTTTTCAAAATTCAAAACATTTTCATAAAAAAAATGTGCCCCTTTTCCATCTGCACGTTCAGTTGTTCCTTTGGCTAGGTGCATGCTTTGGCTTTCTACGATGCTCCTGCATCAAAGAGGTAGATGAAATTATTTCCCCAAAGATTGTTCCTTGGATTTTAGAAAAAGTGATATTTAGATCAATAATCTCTTGGAAGTGCAAGGGATGCTTATTTACCATCCAATCCATCTAGAAAACCTATGCACCTTATGTAGACAATATAGTATGTAAACAAGAAAGTTAGAGCTCCTATGACTTTATTATGGGTAATATATCCTTACAAGAAAATTTTGAATTTTCTGGAACTAATATCATCTATCATTGATGTAAAACCTTTCAGTTTTGAGGAGATATTAAATTAGTATGTTTTTCAAGATGCCATGGTGGAGGAGTACAACTCCATCATGAAAATAATGGCTTGTGGGAGATTATGCGTAGATTAGAGTGGAAGATAATGATTGACTCTAGGTGATTGTACAAGGTTAAGAATGTAAAATATGGTAGCATGGATATATTCAAAGATTGGTTTGTGGTTAGAGGGTTCTCCAATAAAGTGGGAGTTGAGTATGAGGAAATTTTTTCTCCTATTTATAGGTATGCCTCCATCAAAATCATGATGTCCTTAACATTAGTCGTTGGTTGGAATTTATATTAAATGGATGTAAATATAACATTTCATAATGGTATAATTCAAGAGGACATGTACATAAATCAATAAAAAGGATTTGAGGTACATGGGCATGAGACCCATGTTTCTAAGTTGAAGAAATCCCTTTATGGGTTGAGGCAAGAACCATGTGCATGATATTTTTGGATCAATGAGTATATTTTAAGTTTATATTTTGGTCAAGGATTTTCATGGAATATCATCTACTTGCGCTATGTATTTTGGATGTGCTCAATGAAGTGTGTTTCTTTGTTAATAGATTTTCTATGTAGACACAAAGGTTCCCACCATTGGAGGTGTTAGATAGGAAATGGCCATTGGCCAATAGGTTGAAATCCAAAGCATATTTCAAAGGGGCCACATTGTGTCACATTATATTGAGGTAGTTATAAAAATTAGTGATTGGAAGTAAGGTTTCTCATCATATGTGCATGGATTCTTGTGATTATACATGTGAAGAAAGTGCATAAGAGTTTTGTTAACAAATTTTGTTGAATTAAGAATGGAACATTGTAGATGTGTCCAAAATTGTGTCATGCATATCCCAAAGAGATTCCTAATTATAGAAATGAATTTGGTATCTTTTTCATTGAAAATAGACATGGATGACTTTAATATAACCAAATATATGTGAATAAGTGTTTCACAATGTCCTATTCATTTCAAAAATATCACCATATTTGAGAACCAATTGACCAAAAAATGCATTTTGGTGGTAGAATGTGATAAGGGAACCTCACAAAAAATCCACAGAGAATGATTCCCATGGGTGAAAAAGAATGGATAGAGGTGTATATAGCCCCTACCTCATGTTGGTAAGTTTTGTACTCACACAAGAAACACATCTCTTAATATATTTTTCCCTTCCGACGGGATAATGATACCAAAAAAAATACTTTTGTAACATAATCAATGTCTTATGGACAAAAAAATGATCCTCTGCCTTGGAGGAACGTGCCTCCCAAATAATATCGTTGCACTCATGTGTGGGGGGACATAGGATTCTAGGATGGAAAAAGAATTTACACAATGAAATTTTGGTCATGATACTCCTTGGATAATATCTACATAAATATGGTTTAATACTAGATCCACTATGCAATGCTTCAACAAATTGTGTGTTTGATATCCATAATTGTTTAGAATAGTCAACAATGCATCAAATGGTGGTCGACCTAAGTAACCATTAACATAGTTAGATGCACAATGCTTATGTTTATCACCAAGTGGAATTGTTGTAGATAGGTTATCCACTTCAATTGGTTCCTGCTTCGAAATTTTCTTATGTCTAAGGGCATCACCAACCACTCATACAAGCATCATTAGCCTGAAATGTAGTATTCCAAATGTCCCTAGGGTTGACATGACCTTGGTGGTAGTTATATTTAAATTTGATTATGGTGTAATTTTCTCCCTTCATTATGTCTACAAGACCATCAATTTAAGGAATGGGGTATTGTTCCCTCATTTTGATCTTGTTGAAGGAGAAATTGTGAATGCATGCACACTAAGAACCATCTTTCTTTGACACTAGCATGATCACGCTCGCACATGGTGATGTGTTCAATAAAATGTATCCCTTATGTAAGAGACCCTATATTTTTTGGTTATCTCGTCATTATCTAGCAATGATTTTTATGGAGTGGTAATACTTTTCTAGGAAATAGGTTGATATGATGCTTTAATTGACAATGGAGTGGAATTATAGAGGGTTTTTAAAATACATTTATGTATTTCTTCAAAAAACATCGATGAATATTTTTCTTGCACAAAGTGCATGATGGATGAAACTTGTACAAGGAAAATAGTATTGTGGACAACGATTTGTTAGATAATCAACAAAATGAGTTTTTATGTATCACTATTCAATTTACAACATTGTTTTGCATAAATTAAAGAGATCCATTTTATGCTTTACTTCAAGAATGTGAAAAATAATTCTCTTAGATGTCGAGGACAATGCTCTGAAGTTGCAATTTATAGATTTAGTGCCTTTCCCATAGCTATGGTTGTGCTATAATCACATAACATATCTCCAATTGTGAATGCATGCACACTAAGAACCATATTTCTTTGACACTAGCACGATCATGCTCACACATGGTTATGTGTTCAATCAAATGTATCCCTTCTGTAAGAGACCCTATATTAGTTGGGTATCTCATCATTATCTAGTAATGATTTTTATTATAAGGTTCATTGGGTAATAATTCTCTAGGAAATAGGTTGATATGATGCTTTAATTGACAATGGAGTGGAATTGTAGAGGGTTTTTAAAATACATTTATGTATTTCTTCAAAAACATTTATGACTAGTTTTGTTGCAAAAGGTGCATTGAAAGTGCATTGGTGGGTGACATATAGTTCCTTCCAGGGGTATATAGTGTATTGAATGTACATTGGTGGGTGACATATAGTTCCTTCCCTTAATTGAGCCATTTGATGTTGTAGGGTTATGGGTAGAGTTGGGTAGCTAATTTTGGTCCAAACAATGATTGAAGAGATCATATTCCTTTGAATCCCATTGCCAATGCTAAAATGAAGAGGGTTTGTTTGAACACACATTTGTCTTTGAAAGATATTGTATTTCTCTATCCCCAATTCAATTTTGCATGATTAGGGATCCTAGTCTATCTGCATTAGGATAACAAGAAATCTAGAGGATTCAAGTGTAGATAAGGAAAACTATTTTCCCTTGTCATGATCTTGTGAAGAAGGATCACAAATTTGTGCTAAAAGATTCTACATGAATCAACATTTCGACTTGTCATGGTTGGAATTCTTATGAGTGTTTCACCACATACCAATGTCCTTATGTTTCCTTTATTAGCAAATTAATTTTTTATTTTTGTAGTGTTATCTAGGAAACAATGAGCTTGCATCTTCTTACACTATCTATCATAATTGTTGGTGTTTATGTACTCACTAGAAGCACTGGAGTTGGTTTAGTTTATGCTTCCACTCAATCCTCCTCATGAATATTTGTGCATCCCCCAGTGTGTTAATAGTCGAGGAATCTAGCATATAAATAATTGTACTGGTGAAAATCATTTTGGTACTTAAGAACTAGATTCAATTATTCTTCTCTAATGTTTATATGATCCGTAAGAGTATAGAACTTGTTTGTGTAGTTGTCAACAAAATAATCAGGATGTTGGAACTATTTTTGCAACTTCATGCATTGGTTTTCCTAACATCTCAATATTTTTTTGTGCATTACTTATACGAAGGTTGGAGTAGGTCGGAAGGTTGTGCATGTTTTATTATGTGCATATCTACAAATAAAATTAAGGATTAATACTTTTGGATCAAAATTGCTCACTTGGTCAAGCCTCAACCATGAATAGAAGGTATGTCCTTTTTCCCATCAATATTGCATTTAACATCATAATCATTAGGTCTAGGAAAGAAAGTTAGTGTTTTATCAGTCCTCTATGGTGAGATATCAACCCACTCATTGGGGAATCCATTAGTAAGTAATAGTGAAAAATCCCTACAATAGTATCGGTGACTCCATTGGGGAAATTCATAAAATTTCTACTTTTTGGGTTGGCTTAGTTGGTTTCTGATAGGATAAAATTTATATTTGATTGTTGGTGATATATTGGATCTTAGTAAACACCATGTTAGGAAATTTAGTGTTATTTTCAGGCCTATTTTTTTTATTTTTTGCATCATTCAAAAAATAAAAATAGATGTTATAGTATGTTAATTATGTCATAGACCTTCAACTGACCTCGTAAATGATGCCATTAGACACAGAATAAATCCTAAGGCCAACTAAGGAGAAAAAAAACACACACTAATTAATCTAGGAGTCAAGCATGCAAACAAACCTTGTCACAAAGAAGCGCTAGTTGGTGACAGAATCCAACATTGCAGGATCAATGCACGAAGGGGTTTAGTTTTGGCGGGTGGGAAAGTTACGTTGATAACCTACTTAATGAAATAACACCTTGGTGTAAGTTACCTCACCGAGTAGTGGGAAACCCTCCAAGGAGTCTGAGTGAGTCTTTCCAACGTCGATCCTAGGTACAACACCACCTTCCCTGTGATGTCACCTTGGGTAGGAAGTCTAAAATATTATGGCCTCTATGGTACCACCTACTATACCAAAGCAGAGGGGGGATAGTCGAAAGTCGACACCAAGACCAACAAAGCATGGTTTAGGTCTACCCCAATGCGACCTCGTGCTTGACCCTTGTGTTAGAAGGGCTTCCCAAAGTCAGTGATATAGAAACTACATTTCACTCCCTAACTCAAATATTTATGTTTTTTTAGCATCTTTGGAAAGTTATTCTCAAAATCCTATTCCAAATCTCTACACCTAAGTAAGATGGGTTTGAAGAGCCCTAGAAAAGTTAGTAGATAAATTTTAATTAGCATTTTATTTTAGGCTATTGTTACTCAAAGGAGTGGTCGTGAAACTGATGGCGTTTCAACTTGACTCTTTAAACCACACAAGAGGAAAATGAAATGAAAGAATTTCAACTTCTATGAAAACTAGCTATGTGAAGGAGCAAGAAGTTTCAAGAAAAGGAATACTTTCTTGATTGATTACTATGTGGATCAATTGACAATTTTGTGAGATGTAAATGAAAATAATTCACAAGAACTTAAACTTTATAAAGTGTAACATAAGGTGGAAAATCAAAGGTGTAATAAAGTGTAACTTAAACTTAAACTTTATAAAGTGTAACATAATTCACAAGAAATTAAACTTTCAAAATATTGATTAGTCTTATTGATGAAGCAAATCAAATAGATTAGTCTTATTGATGAAGAAAATTCCCTTCTTATAGGTTTTCATATGTCTCCAAGTCAAAACCCTATTATATGTATTCACATCACTCAAAACTAGGAATTCAATATTATATGCATATGCAAGTAGCTCAAATATTAAAATACATGCTCTAACTAACTATCCAACTAACACATCAATATGTTAATTATTAAATGTGTAAGAATCCCCTAGATGGTTTTTCACTCAAGGAAGGAGTGACCCTCATAGTCTTGTTGCATAAGTTGCATAGTTGCATAAAGTTGCATAAAATTGTATAGTTTCATAAGTTGCATAAGTAAGCTCAATATCAATTTTCTCAAGTTGCATATTTTCATAGTTTCATAGTTGCATGTTCTAGGGACCTATTTGTTTATAGGTTATCCTCTCCCATTTGGTGATTTAAATGGATATGAAAATGGATTAGGTGCCTTGGGTGATTGTAGGATTGTAAATCCTTGGAGGTTGATGAGGGGGACACAATCCCCATTTTATTTCATGCAATGTTTGTGAAGGGAATCCTTGAAATTTGACCTTCTTGAACCATATGTTAGTGGATCCTTAAGCGTGCATGAAATCATCAAAATCATATCTAAAATAGTATACAACACCCACTCAATAATACAAATCATTTCATAATAAATAAATTACACAAAACCCAACACAATTATATTAATCATGGTCATTAGAGGTCTCATAGAGTACAAAGATGATTAAAATATCTTAAAAATGGGCCTCATGATACTACAATTGGGAGGCATGTCATCACCTCCCAACTTAATTTTTTCACACCCTTCTGAAAAAAAAAATGATGATGTAGCTACTGCTAATTCCTCTCTTACTAATTAACTACTGCTAATCTCTACAATCCTTCTTCAAATCATATGCAACAAATTAGCTACTGTCACCCTTGCCATGGTACCTAGGATATTTCTACACCTTTTTCCAGTCCTCCCTTTCCTTATATTCATCCAAGAATACTATTGTTGTAGGGTACAAATAGAGAGGGGGGATGAAACTAAGCTATATCTAATTGATATTGACCCTCCTCAATGAATTCTTGCACAATCCATCCCTAAACATGGAGGCTTAGAAGTTACTAAGGAAATGAGGATCAACCCTCTTGAGGTCATGTGAGAATGAATTCCACCTTCTTTAGTGGGAATAGGGAGCACATTTATGTTTGATCGAAGAAAGGAACATTGGATGGTTGTTAAAATAATATTATGGTATGTATAAGGAACCAACGTTTATGTCTTAGTCATCAAGATCAAGGAAATGATAGTTTTGACTTACATGGGTTTGTCGATGAAGATTGGGTTGGAGATGTTGACAAGAAAATGTCCACAAGTGAAAATGTATTTTATTTGTTCCAATGAGTAGTGAGGTTGATGAGTAAGACACAAACCATCATTGCCTCTTCCAGTTCAAAGGCACGATATATTTTTGCAACAAAATTTGTCAAAGACACATTTTGGTTATTGATATTATGAAACAATATTGCTATCAAATAGGCTAGTTTAGAAATCAAATGTGATATCCAAAACACCATTGTAATGACTAAGAAGCCAATTTATAGTTCTAATCATAAGCATATTGATGTGGAGTACCACATTGTGTGGGAAATAGAGGAAGTAGGTGTAATGAAATTGATAACATGTAGATAGAATGTAATGCAACATAATAACTAACAATGAAATCAATGGAGTGAAGTTTCTCTTGTGTAGAGACATGATTGGAATTTAAACTTGTTCAGTGTGATCTTCTCAATAAATTTAGAGAGTAATCTACATGAAAAAGTTTACCTATCAATGCCATTTTATACCATCTTATGATATTTTCATTCCCCTTAATTTGTCTATCCAATTGCAACTTATTCCACCACAAATATGCAGGACTCTTCAATTTTGTACATGTAAATCTTTCATTTTTGATATCCTCAATATTTTCAACACTCAAATAATTTATCCATCTCCCCTATCTAGTCAATCAATTCTTCAAGGTTCAACCTTCATCCATACATAGGGGTTTAAAGTTTGGGTTTGCCTAAAAAATATGTTATGGCTCTTATAATTATTTATTTTTGAGTGCACTCCTCTTCTAGTTCTTTTGGTGTGGCTTCATCAAATCCCTACAAATTTTCAAAGTAAACTATCCAATCTTATTGTTGAAATACCTTTACTACCTCATGGTTGTTATATGCCCTAGAGGATTCTTATATAGTCTCCCTCTTATCAAAGCCACCCCCCATATTTCACTTTGATGCTAATTCTGTGTAGTTTGTAGGGTTGTATACAAAGAAAGATTCACTAGCCTAGAATATAATTACAATAGGGGATATCAAAAGAGAGGTATATTGAACTGGCTTAGTTTCCCTATGTGAAGGGGATATTAAAAAAACAGGAAGTTTGGGATGACAAAACAATAATTGAAGGCATAAGAAATAAGCTTTTGAAATTTCAATTTTTAGAAATAGAGAAATATAGGGTTTGAAAGGTATTATCCCATGTTTCTATTTTTTGTGGTTTTGGATTGCTAGGATACCACTCCTATAGTAATGATGTTTACTTGGTCTTGGATCTTGGGGATCGGGTTGGGATAATCATAATATTTTAGCATCTGTAAATCCTAATCAAAAACCTATTTATGATTTAAGAATGATGAGTATAATGACATTGATACATTTTCTCTCTATGAAACCCAGAGTTTATGACTTAATGTTGCGACGCTGACACAAATACATAGCGAGTAGTTCCACTAGTTATAGATTCGAATCCAAATCAATATAGATACCCAGTTGTTGTTTTCATGGATTCTGTTGTTTACCTTGACCTTGGATTAGTCAATCTTGATCCGGATATAGAGCAACATGTAGGGAAGGCCTAGAGTTTCATAAATGGAACAAATCATAAAAACTATAGAATTCCTAGGTAGGTATGGTTATAAATTCCAATATAGGCCAGTTCAAAATAATTTTGGGAACCACACAAAACTATGAAACCCCCTTAGAAGGGAGAGACCCACACAGACTCTGAAACGAAAGGATAATACCACTTAATGGCATTCTCAACCATTTTTATCATTTTTTGCAGCAATTAGAGGAGATCCATTACCGATTTCTGCGACATCTCCACGATTTTAGTCGAATGGGGCTCCTCTACCTCTATCGATGTCCAAATGGAAGTTGTGAACCTTAAATATCTCCATTGTTATATGGGCTTGGTTGGATAGGGTGCATTGCTCTTCCTTTGTCGATGTCTCCACTCTTGCACCTGGGGTTTCACTAGATAGGGATGATCTCATGCACCTATGGTTGTGCTATGCTTGTTGTCTCCACTCCTGCATAGGGTTTGGCCATATAGGGATGCTCTCATGTTCCTAGGCCAACTTCTCTCTAGCTTCTTTCATGAATGGACGGGGGGAATTATATTTTTGAGTTTTGTATTGTTTTTTGATAATGTTTTGTTATTATTTGTTTTT
>ML778884.1:178465-195756 GCA_009831015.1 Picea engelmannii
TTTCATTATATCGAATTTCACCATTCGCCATACAATATATACAATGTTTTTAGGTATTTCGTAGATACCAAAACCCTAATCCCTTAATCCGGGATTAATTTACAAATCAGCTAAAAATAGCAAAATCCGCTAAAAATAGAAAATAACCGCCCCAAAAAAAAATTTCGGGGCGTTGCCCCGGGCTACGCCCGGTGCCGAACGCTGCGCGTACTTGGGGCGCTGCCCCAAACCTCGTCGGCCCCAGGCTACCGATCGGTGCCGAACGCTCCGCGTAACTAGGGGGGGGCATACCTGCCCCCCCCTGGGACCCCCCTAGGAAGCGCCCGACGCAACGGCAGAGCCCTAGGTGAAGGGATCGTCAGACGCAGTCGTCGTATCTGATGCACCCACACACACAAACATGCAAAGAATATAACACATACCCAACATCGTTATCAGTAAGCTCCTAAACAAAGTCACTTGTTAGTTGTCACAAGGATATTCAAATACTTGAAGGGAACACTGACTTATGGTCTGTGGTATCCTAGAAATTAGAATTTCCAGTTAACTTCTTATTCAAATGCAGATTGGGCAAATTGTGTGGATGAGAGAAAGAGCACCAATGGAGGTGAATTCTTCCTAGGTGACTCGTTGGTAGCATGGATTAGTAAAAAGTAGGGATCTATTTCTTTATCAACTACAGAAGTAGAGTACATTGCTGTAGCTACTTGTTGCACTCAAATTTTATGGATGATACAAACTCTTGCATATTTGAAGGTAACTTACACTGATCCAATTCCACTTCATTGTGATAACACCGGTACCATCAGTCTCTCTAAGAATCATGTACTTCATTCAAAATCTAAGCACATACCAATAAAATACCATTTTCTCAGAGAACAAGTTACAAACAGAATTATTCAGCTGAATTATATTCCTTCCACATAACAGATAGCTGATATCTTTACTAAACCATTAGTAGTGACCCCTTTTGGATATCTTCATCAAAATTTGGGGGTTATAACTTCTTTCATCTAATCTGTTCACCTGATCAGGGAAAGTACTTATTCAATATCTGTTGTATTTCTAAGTTGCTCATAGTTGACAGGGGGAGTATATACTGCAACTTAGGGGGAGCATGTTACTTCTTTGACATTGATGTCAAAGGGGGAGAAAGTGTAATGGTAAGGATGCTATGAGTAGTGTCTTCAAGGTGTCCATCAATGCTAGAGGGGGATATTATTGGCATATTTATTACGGGCAGACAGAAGGCAGAGCATTTGTTTGTCATTAATGGAAATCTCAGCCTGATGATGACGAACAAGAGAAAGTGGCAAGACCAACAGTGAAACAATGATTGCATGGCAAGATCAGAAGCATAAATTCCATTTCGGAGTTTCAGATATCGGGCGTTGGAGGAGTCAAGGAAGCAACTCATGGCAGAAAATCACGAAATGCAAAACCATGACTTAATCTCCATTTTGGAGTTTCAGATACTGGGAATTGGAGGTGTCAAGGACACTCATGACAAGAATGATGAAATCAAAAAATGTGAAAGATCACAGCATTAACAAAGACTCCATTTCAGAGTGTAGCAGACCAGGAAATCAAAGATCAAAGGAACTTTAACCTTTGAAGTAGAGAACCTCGAAATCCCAAAAAAAGCACATCAACAAACCATGACAACAAACCATGTTAGCTAAGGACACATGGCACAATCAGAAAATGACAAGTGTCAATATGATTCAACATTTCAAGCACATGTAAGTCACAAATTAGAGTGACACATGGCAGCTATTCGACACATGTCAATCCATGTGTGACTTCAGCAAGTTTATGTCACATCGAAACTTTCTATTTTGGGGTTTTTACATAGCAAGTAGAAACTCCACCATCATGAAGTCTCGAACTCCGAAATACCGAAAGGGACTATTGTGAGTCTCAAAAACCTGAAAGGAAAAACTCTGAAATCCCGTCAACCGTTCATCTCAGTGGGTTATGTGAATCGTCCGATCACTTCAGAGATTTTGTGATCATGAATTTTATAATGTTGGAGTCACGATGACTCGAAGGGAAAAACACCTTTTGGTGTAGGCTGTGGACATCGTCAGTGGTCATGTGAGAGGGAGGAGCTCCTTTTCGGTGATCGTAATATGAAGAGTCGAGACTCTTCACCACAGGAATTTTGAAATGCCAAAATGTCGAAATGCGAAATGGCGAAATCGATGCGAGACCCTATGCTTGTAATCCAACGGTGTTGGATACTTGGAAATCTGATCGAAGGGCTACTATTTCTCTTCATGATTAATTGCTTAGTTACAATTTAGTTAGCATAATTGAATCATGGTTCTTGGATGGTTGGCATTTTAGTTGCTGAAGCGTTGTTCTAGGGATTTGCGGGGCAATTGAAGGGGTGGTAGTGTATAAAAGGAACATGCAGTGACTGTGTGAGGTTGGTTGTTCTGAATGAAAAATGAGTTGAACTGTAAGAAAGGGAAAATTACAGTATGCGCAGTGTGAGACCGACAGTATGCGCAGTATGAGATAAAACTTAGAGATGAGTAACAAATGAGGAATAGACAGAAGAAAGAGCAGAATTGCAGAACAACTTGAAGCAGAGCATAATTGCAGAATAGATAGAGGAGGAGAAAAATTGTAGAACAGTTAGAAGTAGACCAGATTTACAGAATAGAGAAGAAGTGGTAAGAATCGATTTATTTGTGTTGTTGGTTATTCAATCATTTATTTATAATCAGGGAGGTAGGGTGGTGCTAGGGAGGAATATGGTCCTCTGGTATTGGAGTTGGTGCTTGAATATTGGGAGTTGTAACTTCCATCTAGTTGTGGCTAGAAAATAGGGTCGCAAGGTGGTGCTTGGGAAAACACAGAGTTTTCTATATGCAGGTTGGTGCTTGTATAAGTGGAAGTAGGTGCTTCCATCTAGTCAATGCTGGAACACTCAGGGAGTTTGTGCTAGAGAAACCGAAGAGTTGGTGCTTATATAAGTGGATGTAGGTGCTTCATTCTAGTCAGTGCTGGAACACTCAGGGAATTGGTGCTTCCTTCTAGATGATGCTAGAGAAACCAGAGAGTTGGTGCTCTCAACAAGTTGGAGCTTGTAAAATAGAGGTAGTATCCTCACTTTGAGTTGGAGATCAAACATAGATGATGTACAAAACTTAAAAGACTGCCTATCATTTCAAAGAAGAAGAGGTTTTCTCCCTTTATGGGTTTCCTCGTGAAAATCTGTCTCTGTGTATATCTTATGTCTGATGGATGCTCATTATTTATGTTGTTCATATTATGTATACTATTGATGGTCACTTGATGAAAGATTAAAAATGGCTTAATAAACTTAATACTGTTTAAGCACAATAACAACTGATTCATCCCCCCCCCCCTCTCAGTTTCCTTAGTAATTTCATCATAGAAACCCTCACATATCGTTAAGGCATGTGAATAGTCTACCCATGTCAAATTTTAGTGCATACAGAAATAGTTTGAAAAATTTCAACGTTGGCCCCATTCACAGGTTAAGTTTTCCCATGTCTAGTCCTAATACAATGTCTTTTCATTGTTCCTTTTAAAATTTGTTCGGCACACACATTCCCACATCTAGTATTGCAAGGACATGTTATAACATTTATAAACAAGTACTAGTTGATATAAATTGCACAAGCTTCATTAGTTATTTCTTGTCTTTGTTTTTTGCTCTCATCTAAGTACTTTGCTCCATAAATTAAAGATTATTAGTACAAAATCATTATTTAAATATGAAATTCCCTCTAAAGCCTTCTTCTTGCCACCAAATGCATGGGCCTAATTGGCATGATGCTTCTTTTATACAACATAGGCGATAAAAATAAAGAGCATGACCATGACGATGGGTATATTGTTGGGAGTTCCATGCACCTCGACATTAATCCGAGAAAGTTCAAATGAAATGAGGTCGTGATAGGATATATAGAGTGGGTGTGTGAGTCATCTTTGAGTTTGGAAATGCATGTTCCTTCATATTATATTACTTCAAGGGCATGCAATAATGTTTATAAACAAGAACTTGATAAATTGCACAAGCACTTGTTCATCAATTATTTGTTGTCTTTGTTTTTTTCTCTTATCTAAGTAATTTTTTGGTACAATATTTTAGATATATTTTAGTACGTAATCATTATTTAAATAGGAAATCTCATCTAACACCTTCTTCTTGCCACATAACTCATGGGCCAAAGTCCCATGTTTTCAAACAGTTTTAATGAAGATTCTATAGAAATGAAAAACACGTTCATCGAAACTTCGTTGATGCAATACTATGACAACAATGATGGAATCTATGATCATGGTGGTATAAAAATGAATGATATTCTCTTGGTTTCAAGAATAATTTATCCTCTACTAAAAAAATCCAACCATGTGAAGGTGGAAGCTCATATGGCCTCTCCCTTCCCCCTCACATCACTCTCAATCCCCCAATACCCAATCTATAAAATATAAAATAATTGAAAGAAACATAGTAAGATTCATGCATATAAACTACCAAAACAAAAATTAATAAAGGTAAATGAAATTATGTGTTTGTAAATGATATTTTTAGTTTACCATGTACTCTAGTATATTCGTGACTATTTTCAGGTTTCACATAATAATTAAACAACATGTAACATAGGATATAAAAACGTTGCATAAAACTTAAAAAAATGTAATTAACCCATGATATAAGTAAATTATTTTAAGATAATAGTTCATACAAATTAAAATATATAATCATGTACTTGATCCAACTCAACATATGTATCATCCTTATTTTGTATCTTCTTCTTTATCGAACTTGACATATGTATCATCCTCCGGTTCAAAAACAATGTTGAAAGGGTTGATGATATCATGATCGTCATCAATGTCATTTTCGATCATATTTTCATCGATATCATTATCAAGAACTCCATTGTCTCATACGTTTGGATCATGATCTTGTTCTTATTCTTCGTTTGTCGACCCTTCATGAACTTCCGACTCTATCTGATCTGGTGAATCATCTTCTTCTTCAATATAATCTTCTTTCTGTACATGCATATACTTAACTGGCCTTCCTCTTGGATCATATCTAACAATAGATGACCAATCCCTCTCACCTGGAACATTTGAGTAAAAGACCTGTTCATATTGGCTTGGAAAAACATAGTGATCATATCCTGTTTCAAACATCATTGTTTTAATCATAAAAAATCCTTTGGCATGTTGAATAACAGTTCTTTCCTCATCGTATTCATGCATTTGTAACCGATACCATTTGACATCGAACATAGCTAATTTAAAGGAATTAAAGTCACACTCAAGTATATCATTCAAATACACATAGTATCTAATTTCAGATTCTTAGGGATGTCTGTCAGTCCTAGAGGAAACATTAGTGACCTGGAATACTACATTTATCCCACAATCATAATTTTTCTTGGTTTCATCCAACCGTTTGATGAAAAATTTATGACCATTGCACCACATAGCCTTGTGGTGTTTCAACTGCAATATGCCAGATATGTAAAAGATACATTGTCAATTAATAAATTAAGATATTTATACAACTTGGAAAGTATCTAAAAATGAAAGTACACATGTACTTACATTAATATAATATAAAATAGCTGAATAAAATGGGTGAATTTTCTTTCTTGTCCATCTTTCAAACTATGTGCTAAATCAATTTCCCTTTGCGTAACATTGGCATATCTTTTACGATGATCTTCTCTAACCAATTTAGATAGTTGTTGCCATGATAACCTACCTTCACGATGTTGTTTACATATTTCAATCCATACATTCATCCATTCAATATTGTTTGCAATGCATAAATGCAGTGCATCCCAATCTTGAGCAACTGAATCAAAAAATCTCAATTCACCAATATTAAATATTAGTTATAACCATGGTAAATATTAATAATTGATGAAATAACATATATCAATATATTAATGAGTATGATCATATACACAAAAAATGAAAAATTATATCTATTAATATAAATCTCCACAATTATTAATATATTACCTCTCATTTTTTTCATTCTACCTTTCCCCAACAGGTGCTCTTGATCTTCAATTTTTTTGATGGAGTTCACATCCCAAATGAGATCCACTGCATGCATAGTTGGCACTGTTAATTTAGGAAGATATTGAATAATATACATCATGGATTGATATACCATATATCCCTCCACCATAGAAACCTCAGGACGTGCTCTTTGTCTAACCAAATCCTTCAATGATTTGAAGTGCCTCTCTACCATCCACATTGACCTTGTGTGTACAGAATCTCCTCAACTTGGTGTATGAGGAGTGTTCTTGTGCATTGAAAAATGTTGGAGGTATCTACTCTTTCATTTCACACATTAGCCAAGGAATTTCTCTCTTCCAATACTTTATATCATCTTCATGAATTTATTTCAATGAAAACCATCTACATGAGATCATGACAAAAGAAACTAACATGTTTCAACATAACATAATATATATTACATTACAAGTAAAACACATGTCATTGAGTACAACAACAAATTGAAAGAACATTTTTCATATAAATCACAACTACTTACCTCATGTATTTTCTAAGATCATATATAACTTGTTTGTTGTTGTTTTCAAAGTTGTTTGGGAGAGATAGCGGTAGAACATACTGTAAAAAAAAAATGAATCGTTATTTGTTTCGACCAAAGTAGACAAAAAAACATAAAAAACTTAAAATATTTATAAGGCCAATATATAGATATGTATACCAAAATTATTACTTTAATGAAGGTATGCCAATCATGTGTTTTTACCCCACCAAATTAACCTTTCTTCGTTAAGATATTATTTATGTTTGAAGCAAATCCTATGGGAAATTTAATTCTTTGAATGACCTCTTTTACATCATTTCTTTTTTTCTCTGTTAATAACCATGGAAGGTTATTTCAGTATTCATTGCTATTTGATTGGATCACACTTCACATTGCATGATTGGCTTCCTAAATGTTAGTACAAATTTTGACAATTTTTTCTTTATCCCTCCTACCATCTATGATTTTCCATAACATTTCTATCATATTCTTCCCGATATGCATTGTATCAAACAAATGATCTATTTTTAGCTCCTCATAGTAGGTAAACCTCATGAATTGAGTGGGATAACATTTCATTCCTCGTGGAATCCCATTATTAATACCTTCATGATGGTGGCCTTCATGAAGAATAAAAGAAATCAGAACAATAATGATCAAATACGATAAAATAAATTCAATCATTAAAATAAAAATTCAAAACATTACATATACGATACATAAATAAATTGTGTAACTTGACGATTTCTATTATATTCCAGCCTCCATAGTTGAGGTGTCATTCTTCGTGGTTTTAAACCAGTGTCTTCTTTCCCATTGAGAAGATGTTTTCAATAGTACAATACTTATGGTTCTTAGGGAGGAGGTGCCTATACTCATCAAACACCACCTTTCCTACAATTTTTGAATGATGATACTTCATCTTAGGACCACAAAATGGACATGCACATTTACCCTTTGTTTGAATACCTGCAACAGATGGATTAATGTCAATTATACGATGGGATTATTTAAAAATTAAACATGCATGATATCTTTAAAAAATTATATAGTATTAAAAAGAAATAGAATGCTACATACCACAAGAATGTGTTAGTCCTAGGGAATCATGAATTTTCCATTAAAGTATTCCACAAATTTTAAGTTTCGTCTCCCCGATTGATTTACATATGTCATATATAGTGATGCCAACCCATAACTTTAGTAGCTTGTCGATAAGAGGCTCTATACATACATTCATATTTAACTTGGTACTTACCTAATTGTTTGAAATTACACATAATTACTACCATGATATGTATATATAAGTAAATAAATAGAAAAAAGATATTATGCAAAAAATGAAACAAATGAAAATGTTACATTCAAAAAATTAATGTAAATCAATACTTGGAACAATCATTGTCAACATTATATGCTCCCTCTTTATTGACATCCAAGGAGGAATGTTATTGTTGATAAAAAAAAAGATAGACCACACTGATTAAATAGACATAAGCTCTCTGAATGGATTGACATCATCAACTTCCAATGAAAGCCTAACATTACAAAGTTCATCTTTGAAATCTGCCCATTTTTCCTCAATTTCCCTAAATGCATAACTATCGACAGGAATTCGAAGAACACCATATCCAATTTTGTTATGTGCATGGTAATCCATAAATTGTGCTATGGTTTCACACATGAACAATCACTGCAAATGTGGAATTATGGGAATATGAAAAAGAACCTTTCGAGGAACCCTTTTTGTTACTTGATCAGTTCAATATCTACTAATAAGACATTGTGGGCATTCTGTTTTCGAAGCATGTTGTCCATAATATATAATATGATCGCTAGGACATGAATCTATAGTTTGATAATCCATTCCAATGTATTTCATAATGGAATGCAAATCTCGATATGTGCGAGGTAAAATATTTGATGATGGTAAAAAAAACTCACCTAACAATCTATAACATAACAAATAACTAGTTAATGTAAAGAATATTAATTGTAAAAATTGCATTCTTATTTTACACATTAATTAACACTAAAAAAAATAGAAAAAAGTCAACATTTATGTATATGAGAAGAAACATATTACATACCTTAGGATCTGTGTCATACAAGTGTTCAAAAAATGATTCATAACCTTTAAGTTCACTAGTAGCAATGTCACAAAGAGAAGATTTTATCTTGAGACTTCATAAAATTGCTTATTTGCCTTTTCTAATAGAGGTTCATCATAAATACCATCACTGTCCCTATCCTCATCTAGCTAAGCAAAAAAATCTTAGATCATTTGATTTATCCCATCATCTTCTTCCATGGGATCATTAACTTGATTTGTCCCATTATATTCTTCCATGATATCCTCATTTGCTTGATCATGTTCCTCAACATGTACAAAATCATTTATACTACTACTTGGTGCAATATTCTGCAGAAAGTTAGGGGGCAACTCTAACTTTATAATTACAAACAATCATGCAAAACTAGTGTGTATAACACATATTCAAACAATATATATATATATATATATATATATATATAATGAACATATAGATAATTACCATGGGACAATATTCATTTGATCCCCCATCAATGTGCCCATATTTCCTACAATGTTTTTAAGTTGTTTCTATTAAAATTCTTACGGGATATGTAGTGCAACATTTTTTGCAAGGGAAATAACATCTACCATCACCCTTTTCACCCTCTTTACTTTTTTTCCCACCTGTAATATTTTTTGACATTCTTTCACACAAAAATACCCTTTTTGAACCGTCGTTGTTATAGCAAGATTGTTGCAACATCTCTAATTTGCAAAATATTTATATATTTTTTTTCATCGCAAGAGTGAAGAACGTTGACCAAGTCAATGTTGACTTTGTCAAATAATTGGGTGACTATTTAAACAGTGTAACGGTCATCATTGGATCATCACTCTTGCGACAAACGTTGACCATGTCAATATCGACTTTGTAAAATGGTTGGGTGACTATTTGAACAATGTAACAGTCATCATTGGATTGTCTCTCTTGCGATGATAACCAAAGGTCATTGCAAGAGCGATAGGATTCCACTATCTTCATGTTCGTTGCTCTTGAGATGTAGAGCTGGTTTCAACTCAAGAGCTACGAATGTGGGCTGGATTTATAAAAAAATTTGAAAAATTCAACTCTTTGTCTTCAATTTTGCGACGAAAGGGTACTTTCGTCGCAAGTAGTCATCGCAAATATTTCAATATGTAGTAGTGATTCTTGCTAACTAAGAACATAAATTTGATGGCGCATGTTAATATTCAATGGGTTAATGAGTTGAGTGAATTCCAATAGGATTGGTGAACCTTAGGTGCCGAATGGATCCTAACTGTAGTTCGGGAGATCTGGCATGCTTCAAGACTGTCCATAAAGAGAAAGGGAATATTCCTTGATACCATATTCTTTGGAGGTAAGAGAAAAATTTATACCACATCTCTTAATAAGGTACTTAGGGATCGGGTGTGTGACAGAGTGATATCAAAGCAGGTAACAACACTTGGCTTGCTTGGGCTCATGAACGAGTCACATAAAATTTTATTAGAGAATTTTTAAGGGGTAACACCCTATCTTACCCGATTCATAAGGAGATTTTTTAAACCACTACTGAAGAGAGAATTTTTTTTTTGTTGTTGTTGTTATATGCTAAAAAAAAAANTTGTGTGTTGCTAGTGCTCCAAATAATGAAGCTGACTTCACCTTACAAATTGCATGTTTTGTTCATAAGCTAGTAGATAATTAACTAATATAAAATGTTTTATCAACACTCAAACAATCAATGGACAACAAGGAAAAATACAATGCAAAGCATAGTAACACACCATGAGTTGGGGGAACATTCCCACAATAGAGAAGAAGAATTTGATGAGAGGAGGGTGGTGGAAACCCCTCCAAATTTGGTTGAAATTGTAAGAAGCCTCATGGAAAAATTACAAAGTTGTAAGGTTGATAATGAAAGGCTAATAAAAGAATAAAAAAAACAAACTGAAATTAATGTAGTCCTATTGCAAAGCTTATCAGATATACAAAGGCAAAGCTACAACATGGGCTAGCAACCAGTATTGTGGATAGACATCATTCTAAGAAAACCCAAATTCCACCTAAGATACAAAAGCATGGTCCTGAAAGTAGCCACACAAGGAGGAGCACCTCAAAGAAGCCCCAACATAGAGCGAAGAGACATTCAATGGAAGAATCCTCTAGTGGGGAAACTGACAACTCCAAGGAATTGTGTAGTAGTGAGACTAGTTCACATTCCCAGAGGAGAAGAAAGAATAGGAAACATAATAAGAGCCATGCCCCTGAAGAGTTTAAGAAAGCCAAACCACCCACTTTCGATGGAGAAATTAAAAAGGAGGAAGAAGAAGAAGTTTGGCTACTTGGCTTGAAGAAGTACTTTAGATTCCATGACTACATTGAAAACGTAAAGGCCCAATAGTCATTTTAAACTTGAATGGAAAAGAATCCATTTGGTGGGAAGACCTTAGGAATGTGAAATGAATCCACGAGAAGTTCTTGTCATGGAAAACATTTGAGAAATACTTCAAGAGGAAGTATTTTTCTGAAAAAAATACTATGATGGGAAGACCAAGGAGTTCTATGAACTCAATCTAGGACAACTCACAATAGATGAATATATCAACAAATTTATTTAGTTGATGAGGTATGTGCCCTACATAGTGGATGAAAAGGTAAATATGCAATGGTTTATTAGTGGATTTCCTCAGTCATTCCGGAACATAATTGAGTTTGATGAACCTAAGACTTTAAAAGACACTATTTGAAAAACAAGGTATTGCTATGAGAAATTCAAGAATAAGGTAGAACCTCATAAGGATTGGAAAAATAAAAGTAAATTGGGATTAAAGAAGAAGGGGTTCAAATCCTCAAGATTTAAGAATCATGAGGAAAATTTCTAAGATAAGCCTTCCTACTAAAAGTGTGTATCAACAACATTTTCCATCTCAAAGTGGTAATAAACCCTTTGGATCAGCCCCAAGAAAGACTGATAATACAAAGAGAGAACCCTTGAAATGTTGGGGTTGTGGAGAAGAAGATTTGTTGAGGGACTACCCACATAGACAACAAGACAATAGGAGGATATACAACATCCAGGAAGATACCACAGTCAATGATGTGGCTTGGATAATGCCACAAATTTATGCAGCCTTAGATAATAGAAAATCTTACCACCAAGCTTCAGTGGTCGAGATGGAAGGTATTATTGCCAACCATCTAGTTTCCATTTTAATTGAACCCGGTTCTAATATGAGTTTTTTTACAGCTCAAAGTGTTGAGAAATGTAAATTGAAACAAGTAAAAAATACTAACTCATGGATGGTACAAATAGCCACTGGAACAAAAAGGAAGGGAACAAAGGTCATACCAACATGATAATTCATTATAAATGGATTACCCACCTAAGAAAACCTAAACATGCTCCCTTTAGGATCTTATGAATTATTGATTAGCATGGACTGATTGGATGCCCATAAAAGCAAGTTAGAATGTTACAATAAAACTTTTGAGTGTGAAGATGAAGAAGGGAGAAAAATAACCCTACAAGGATTTCAAAATCCTTTCTCAGTGAGACAAATATCAACCCTTCAAGTGAAGAAGTATTGCAGAAAAAGATGTCCTTTGTATGCAATACAAGTGTTGAACTTTGTCGAGAACAATAAACCAAGCCTAGAGGACCATCCTATATTAAGATAATATAAATATGTGTTTCCAAAAAATCTACCAGGTCTACCTCCAAGAAGAGATATTGACTTTTCAGTAGAACTTGTACCCGAAGCGTTGCCAATGTCTAGAGCACCTTATAGAATGATTACACTAGAGCTAGTTGATCTCAAACTACAACTAAAGGAGATGTTGGAAAAAGGTTACATTCAACCTAGTGTGTCTTCTTGGAGAGCACCAACTTTGTCTATGAAGAAGAAGGATGGCACACTCAGGTTATGCATAGAAAATTTGTAGAAGAAACATCAAAAGGCGATGCCCGCATTTTCTAAAAAACTGTGTTTTTCCTTGTTTTAGTAATTTTCTTTTGGCATGCCTCCTGAACAGATGGATATGAATTTTTGAAAACCTAAATATTTGTTTTCTGGGAATGGGCCCATGTACAAAAAAATCTCTCTATTTTTAGATAGGTATCACGGTTTGGAATAACCAAAGAGATATTTGAGGCCATTTTTCCTAGAAATTCTCCAAATACTTTGTTTTCCCTTGTTTTAGTTGTTGGATTTTAGAGCGCCTTCTGAATAGATGGAGGTGATTTTTTGGAAATCAAAAGCATGTTTTGTTCTGAACAATCCCACTCACAAAAACCTCTCTCATTTTTTACACATATATCATGGTTTGGGAGAATCGAAGAGATATTTGAGGCCATTTTCCCCATAAATTTGCCAAATTCTGGGTGAGTTTTGTTCTAGTGTTAAAGGTTTGTCTCGAGTTATTGGTATACATGGGAATAAATGAAAAGTCGATTTCCAGATAGAAATTTTGAAGACTTCTTTTTTGAATATTTTACTTCATTTAACAACAATAAGTTCCAGTTGCACTAATTAAATTTCGTTTTAGTTTAGTTATAGGTGTTGCTGCCACTTGTAATAAGTTTCTCTTATTCGATAAAAACAATGCTTTTTTTTGTTAAGTTTGATCTGATGAGGACTTATGAACTGATACATCAACCCAACTTAGCTCGGGTTATATAAATTTTTGCAAACTGTAATTAGGGAGTGACAGTTAAGTTGTATCTATATGATCTAGTTGTAATGTAAAGTTGGACTATATAACTTAGATCCGAGTTAGGTAATGGAACCTTCTCTACATAAAGATAAAGAGATGGATCTTGGAAGAGAAGAGGGGTTCATTTTTTGGTGGGGGATCAAGCTATCGGGATATAGTTTTGGCTTATGAATTATAAAAACCTTCAAAGATTTCCACTGAGTGAATATAATTTCTAGTGAATAGAGTGTCTCTTTTCTTAATCTTACTTTTCTTTTCTTATTATTTGGTTGCACATTGAATGTCTTGAAAAGAAAATATTCTTTCTCTTTCAGCTAATATGTTTACAACCTGTTGAGAAGTGTGTTTTTGAATACTGTTTTAGGTTTAATACAATGTGTTAGAACGAAATTTCCAGCTGCAAGTAACAAATTGTATGCTTGTTAGTTTTTTCTGTTCTACTTTTACATATTTTATCTGTTATACCAGAATGCATGCCACTAGATAAGGGAAACATTATGGAAAATGTTGTTGAATTGTCCAACTAGATCCCTATCCTTGAAATCTCATCCATCAGTTGACCATCAAAATAAACCAAAATTATAAAAAACCAATCATTCCAATAATTGAGGTGGCCTAGCTCTTCCCTTGAGTAGTCAGGTTAAAAACTTAGGACAAACATCTTCTAGCGTCGTTGACGTGGAACAAAGTAACAAATAAATATTTCCTTGGGAGAACAAAAATGATCAGATTTGTTTTTTCATGGTGAAAAGAAAACAGACACACATAGTGACTGCAATATTTCACCTAGCAACTCCACAATCAAAAGAGTCCACTGGAGGATGAGCCCAACCGATAGAAAATTAAAAATATGGAAAGGAAAGACCACGTACCAAGCCATCAATTTTTTCAAAGAGATCATATTTTTCTTCATCAGTTCATTCATGTATTTTCCTTTACGTGTGAAAATAATTATCCTATTCTTTGTTTACTCAGATGATTATAAGCCTACATTGGTAAATTCATCCTTGAGAAGAGAAGATCTACCTTCTTGCATTATTGATCTTAATCTCATTACTTCAGTTGAACCCACTAGCAATAATGTTGGTCATATCCAAACTTCTCCAGATCATGTAAGCCTATGAATGATAAATTTGATTTACCACCTATTGAAATCATTGTTCCACCTTGTAATCAACTTATTGAAATTGAGTTTAGGATCAATAAGTAAATTACAAACCCCTGAAGTTTCCACTTATCCTTCATGCCTATCCTTCCAATTGTATTGATTAGCTTCCTATGTTCAATGGAGAAGACCATGTTGTAGTTGAGAAGCACCTGGAAGATTTTGAAAATTTCATTGATAATTTTGAAATTATTCATGAGGATGTAGTTATGAGGATATTCTGAAAATATTTACTTGGATATGCAACATTATGGTTTATAAATTTGGAAGCTTATTTCATTGGTTCATGGACTAATTTTCATGTTGCATTTTTGAAATATTGGGTTGAAAGAAAATATGTTGATCAATACTTGATTGAATTAAATGCTTTAAAGAGGAAGGAGGATGAAGTTCTTACCATGTTAAAAAGGAGGTTTCACAGTGTTTATTATAGTATGCCTAAGGATATTCAACCTTCCGAAACTGTTTCCATGTTGTATTATATAAAGTATCAACACCCCGATCTTGTTTTTTATCTCAGTAAAAGGAGATCGTCATCACTAGGCCAATTATTTGTTGATGCTAGTGAGATTCAGAAGAATTTTTAGCATGTGACAGACTTCGAGATCATGAACATGAGAAAGAATATCAAAGTCAGAGACCAGATTTGGGTTTACATTATTTTTAGTATTGTGATCCATCATTTTCATATTTTAATTTTCCTCCAGATCTTAAAACTACTGAGTCAAAGTTTTCTACTATCCAAGATTTTGGGAATTTATATCAGTAAGGTGATTTTCCATGTTCAATAGAAAAATTTTCTAGTCACATGTAGAAGGATGATTATACTTTAAATTTTCTTGGATATTTTCAAGAAGGTTATTTTGCAAAAGGTAATGATAAATTCATGGAAGAAGAAGCTATTGTTCCAAAACACCTTGTTTCTCATATAACTGATAAAAAATCTTTGTTTTCTTATGATGATAAAATTAATGAGTGTCAACCGTTTCGAGGACATCTTACTACTCCTAATCATTATGATGTATTTAGTATTTATGAGATGTATTTAGTTGAGAAAGAGGATTAAAGTGTTGTTAAGTTTGCATATTTAACACAAAAAAAAATTGACCAGTAGTTTCATGAGGACATTGGATCCATTGTCCATGAAGAATCAGATATCACTTATGGCAGTTGTGGCTCCAAATTACAACCTGGTTTCGAGAAAAATAAATTTATATCATCATGGATCAGACATAATAGCAACAAACTAGTATATGATTGTTATAACGCAGAACTTGAAAGTAAGTCATTATCCTAGCAACATATATTTATTGATGTAAAGGATGTTTAGGAAAATCTTCTAGCTTGTGGAAAAATTCAAAATCAAAGCTGGAATGAACATGAAAAGGTTTATGAGCAACATATATCAGATCTTAGTTTTCACTTATTTCAAAATGTTGATGAACTGTTTTTAGATTCTTGTTTTTATTATGATCTTATTGAAATTGATTTTCATATTGTTAGAGTTGTTGAAAAATTATATGAGCAATATGATTTCCCATATACAGTAAGAAAATTTTATATTTATGTGCAGAAGGTTGATTATGTTATGAATTTTCTTGGAGATTTGTTGATACTGAGAGGGGGGTGAATCAATAACAAGTACAATTTATAACCTTTTTCAACTTATACTTAAACCATTCAATTATATCCAATGAGCAATGAACAATAATATAAGAGTTACACCAATACAACACAATACACCATGCATAATATATGAGAAATAATCAATAGTTATTGTTCAAGGGAAGTAATGAATTCCAAAGGTAGCTACAACTTCCAAATGTAAATGGAGGGATAAACCTATAAGAGGAAGATACAATCCTCCAATATCAACAGAGTTGAACTCTCCATCCTTGCCCCTTCCTTACACCCAAGAATATATGAGAGATAATAAAACTTCACATTAAATCATCACCATCAACCAATCATCACATATAACCTGATAATTCTTCTTGAGACTTCTTCAATTTATGCAATTCTTCAATTCTTGGAGTACTCTGATCCTATAGATAACATTACTCAATGTATTCTCTAAAACTCCTCCAATTTTCACTCCTTGAATCCTCCCAAAAAATAAGTTATAGAAAGAATGGTAGACTTTATTCAATTCTGGTCTATTCAAGAGAGTGAACTTGCACAGAATTCCACGCACTCAATATTTAACATCTGATTCTAAAAATCACACAAATGAAACTACAGTCTGTGCTATTTCCAATACAATTTGTTCCACTTCATTTGGATTCTCAATCAAGAAGTTATGATTGTTTTACCCAGAACACTTATTTATTGACTAGCTTCAGGACTGGTCACAAACCCTATCTTCCACAGAGTGTATCTCCATAATTATAGCGAATCAAGAGCTGAAATTTTTACCATGGGTACCTTGATATGTATTCTCAATACCATAGAAATTTCACCATATAAATTGTTCTAGAAAAACAGTCATCGAAAAAAAGGTAAGATGACCTGAAAATAACATACCTTAGAACACATCACCAAAAGACTTCATCCTCCCTTGAAATCCGGCCTTCTTTACTTAAGATTTCCTCTTAAATTCGACTTGTGTATCAAATGAATGTATAATGATATTTATTTATACAATTTATTTCACTTCCTTTTAACATTAGGGCCGACCTGACACTTTCTTATTTTGTAATTCTTTTCTTTAATTATCTTCAGGGCCTACATGTACTTCCTTCTTCAATTCACTTTGTCATCTTCAAAAATTCATTTCTTCTCA
>ML778884.1:202216-346813 GCA_009831015.1 Picea engelmannii
CAAATTTGGGTTTTGATTATATATTTTTAAATGTATTGTTTTTATGGTATTATGTATTATGTTGTGTTTGGAGTGATAACTTAAGATTTAAAAAGTAAGTATTTAAGGGTTGATTTGATGATTTTGTTTGCAGTAACGATGATTTTGATTACCACTTAAAAAAAATGGTTGTTTCAATACCCCAAATTTAAAATGGGTGCTACCGGTAGCAATACATTTCAATTTGATGGTTGATTTTGAGGTTTTGGCTTTAATGGTACCAACTGCTAAAAATACAATTTCAAAATATCTATAAATTTAACGTTTTGAAAATAAAAATAAAAATTGTAACATCATTTTCTTATTTAGGTGTTGTTTTGAAGGTTTTTCTGACCTATTGTATGATTTTTGAAGGCCATGTTTGAAAATGTTTTAATTTTGACCCCATTTGAAAAAATGGTGCTACCGGTAGCACCACTTTTTGATTTGGGGGTTGATTTTCATGTTTTTTTGGTAAAAGTATGGGTTTTTTGGGCCAGAGTTCTCGTTTTGAGGTCACAGTTCTCATTAAGTTGGTAACTATGTTCAAGATTTTCATTAATATGATTTTGCAAAGGGTAGTGATCAATTCTTGGAAGAGGAAAATGATGTTTTGGGATACCTTACTACTAATATGACCGATTAGATATATGAAGAGATAGTTACTCAAAATCATGACCTTGATACACATGTTGTTCCTACTCCTGGAATAAATAAAAGTAATTGGCTACCCTCTAATTTTTATGATACCTTTTCTTTGAAATTTGTTGAAGACATTTACGTACACGACAGTAATCAACCATTGCAACATAATTTTGTTTCTCAAATTTTTTATGAAGACCAGGATTCTTGTGATAGGAAAAATGTAGATGCTTCCAACAATACACTAGCTTCATTTTCCATTGCCTTAAATGCTTCTAGTAGTGATGAAATTGTTATTCTCAACTTAAAGGAAGGATATGGACAACAAAATCTAATCTAGGTTTTCATTTCCTTTAGCATACTAATGCATAACTTTCATATTTTTATTCTTCCCCAGATCCTGAAACTAATACATCAATTTTTTATATTCTTGAAGCTAATTATATTGATGATTATCATAAGGATGAATTAGCAGAGGATGATGGTCAACTTGTTAAGCAACAAAACGTCTTGTTGTTTGTATTCAAGATCAACAACCCTTAGTTGTTTATGATGATATTCATAATTTTATAATTTCAGACTCCTATCAAAGTTTTTCATTACAAGAAAAAAATCAATAGTCTGAAGAAACATTTTCGAGTTGACCATTCAAGATTGAATTTTTTAAAACAGATCATGAAGATCGGATTTATGAATTTCAATCTATAAAGATTTATGACTTTCAAGAGTTATTTTAGGGAGAAAAAAAATATCATTGTTATAACATTGTTGTTAATGAAGTAGATGCTTTAGATAAGGAGCATATTTTGGTTGATATGAAGAAGAAATCAATGCTACCTTTTATTCTAAAAGGAGAGAAATGATCTGATTCTAGCCATAAATTACAAAGCACGCCACAACTAAAATCATATGCTTTCATCAATAAAATAGAGAACCTGTATGAACATATTAGCCATAAAAACAAGATTGAGGAATGCATTATTGTTCCAAGTCATATTGTTGTTGATATAATAACTCAGAAAATTTTGTTTCTGCATAATGATATTGAAATACAAGAACAAGAAATTCAAGAAATCGGTGAGCCTAGATGTCACATCGTTGAGTCAAAAATTGAAGAAATCAGTAATGGAGAAAAGTAGTTCATTATTTTTTAACAACAAGAAGAGAAGTCCGATATCATCCATGGGATATAAAATATACAGAGGAAAACTTCTCTCTTGGTTCAGCCGTAGGTTTTGCAAGAGTTTCTAGATCCAATGGCCATTTATATGGAGTTGAACTGGAGCAATAAATTTCATGTCTTTCATTTTATAAAGCTGGAATTTTACTGTAAGTATGGGATTCCAAATTGTAGATTGATGTTATATTTTTTAGCTCCTACTTTCCTATTTTTTCTTAAACATGGAGGTCAGTTTCAGTTAGTTAATTAGTTGCTCGAGTGGATGCATTGGAAGTTTCACTTCACATGATTAACTGGTTTTCAGTTGGTTAGGAGTAGGTGTATGTATATAAATAAGCTCATTTATTAGCATGAATATGTCAATTTGATATGGTCTGTGATCAACGTAATCATGACTCCATATCCCAATAGAGGCACTGGGGTATAGTTGTAGATTTGAGTTTCAATATAAATAAGACATGTAACAAGGCTGGTAAACAAAGTAAAGTGGCTGGTGTTAGGTCTTATGTTCTTGGAACTTCACAGGGAAGTGCTATGCCCATTTGGAGCCGATGTTAAATCCTAGGTATGCACCTCTTCCTTCTACTCCTCCATTAGCACATCCATCTGCCAACCTAGTTTTTTTACTTAGTTTCTCTTCAATGGTGTGTTGAGTCAATTTTAATTTGTTTTCATTTTCCTATTTGTTTGTCATCATTTCCTTTCTCTTTATAAGGTTAATGCAAGTCATGATTTGAATTGAATAAGACACATCACCATGGTTATGTCACTGCTGGGTTGCAAACAAGTCAAGGTTGATCTATTGGTGCAAAAATACATTGATTGCAAGAATGCCCTTATTCTTGCAAACAACAAAAAACACGTTATTTTATGAGTTTTAACGTTCATAAAATATTAAAATTCGGAATTAAGATGTGTTGGTGCCTCACATGTGTTTTCATCACTTTGTGCACTCAATATCCACCAATTTATCCATCATTACAAATTTCGTGCTAAGGATCATGCATGTTTGTGCCTTGAGTTGTTATTATTGCAGGGTTGTGTGAAATTTTCATTGCATTTTAGAGTGAACCTTAAGCAACGCATACCATCGACCACCATTGCCAATAGAGGAATCTAGGGAATGATGGTATCAACTTGAGGGCACTGGTAGTTAAAAAAAGCAAGAAGAGGAAGGGGAGACCCAAGGAGTCAAATATGCTACTGTAAAAAGAGAGTACCTTACAGATCCATAATCACAACAAAATGTGATGGAATTAGGTCCAAATATTGAGCAGGACTAAGATGAAATAAATTCATATGCAGAGCTAGCCCTTGAACAGGTTCCCCATGATGTCAAACCAAAGATCAAAGGAAAAATGTTGATGATGCAGGAATATGTGAGAGAAACTATTGATAAAAAACTTGAGAAAGCACCCAGATATGAAATGAGGACAAGGAAATCCAAGTTGTCCATTGACCTTAATAAATTTGTTGCATAATAAGAAAAGGGGATCAAGAATGGAAGAAGGGTAAAGACATTGATCAAGACAAAATTTGAAACTGACAGGGATATAGATGACAACCACCAGGTGCAAGCTATGAAACAACAAAATGATGACATGAAAAAGAAAATTTGAATTCTATAGCAACAAAACATAGTGTCTTTAAATGCAAAAAAATAAGCTACAGAGAAAGTATCAAAAGGTGTTGCCTGAATTTTCTGAAAAACTTTGTTTTTCCCTATTTTAGTCATTTTCTTTCGGCACACCTACCGAACATATGGAGCTTAATTTTTGAAAACCCAAAGTGGTTTTTGTCAGGAATGGGCCCATTCACAAAAACCTCTCTCATGTTTTACACAGATTTCATGGTTTGTAAGAATAGAAGAGATATTTGAGGCTTTTTTCCCCAAAAATTTGCCAAATACTCTGTTTTTCCCTGTTTTGGTCATTGTATTTTGGAGCGCCTTATGAAAAACTGGAGAAGAATGTTTGGAAACCTAAAGAGTTTTTAGTTGGGAATGATCCCATTCACAAAAACCTCTCTCATATTTTATACAATTATCATGGTTTTGGAGAATTAAAGAGATATTTGAGGTTGCTTTTCCTAGAAATTCACCAAATTTTGGGTGAGTTTTGTTCTAGTGTTAAAGGTTTGTCTTCAGTTATTGGCATACATCAGAATCAATGCAAAGTCAACTTCCAACTAAAATTTTTGAAGACTTTTGTTTTCCATCTTTTACTTGATTTACCAACAATAAGTTATAGTTGCACTGATATAATTTTGTTTTAGTTTATTTACAGGTATTGTTGCCACTTGTAATAAGTTGATATTATTTGATAAAAAACAATTTTTTTTTTTGTTAAGTTCGAATTGATGAGGAGTTATGGAATGGTACATTAACCCAACTCAACTCAGATTAAAGAAATGTTTTCAAACTGTAATTAGGGAGTGGCAGTTAAGTTGTATCTATAGGATCTATTTGTAATGTAAAGCTTAACTACAAAACTTAGATCTGTGTTAGGTAATTGAACCTTCTCTGCATAAAGATAAAGAGATGGATATTTGAAGAGAAGAGGGATTCAGTTTTTGGTGGGGGATCAATCTATCATGATATATTTTTGGCTTATGAATTGTAAATACATACAAAGCTTTCCACTTAGTGATTATAATTTCTGGTGAATAAACTGTCTCTTTTCCTAATCTTACTTGTTTTTTCTTCTTATTTGGATGAACATTGAATGTCTTCCAAAGAAACTGTTCTTTATATTTTAGAGAATGTGTTTACAACATGTTGAGAAGTTTGTTTTCGAATATGTTTTACATTTAATACAATGTGTTAGATCTGAAATTTCCCGCTGTAAGTAACAAATTATATGATTGTCAGTTTTTTTTGTTCTACTTTTACATATTTTTTCTGTTATACCAGAATGCATGCCATTGGGTAAGGGAAACATTGTGGTGAATGTTTTTGAAATACCCAACTAGATCCCTGTCCTTGAAATCTCATTCATCAATTGACCATCAAAATAAACCAAACTTATAAAAAACCAATCATTCCAACAACTGAGGTGGCCTAGCTCTGCCCTTTAGCACTCAGGTTTAGACCTTAAGACCAACACCATGACCAAAGGGAATTTAATATTTGAAAATCACCTGAGTATCACACCTAGCTTGGGCCACACCAACCCTTAACAATGTTGGATTTTTTTGGTGTTCCTCCTAACTATCACGAGTTGCAAACCTTGGTCACCTTATTTAATGAAACCATCGAAATCTAATCACACGAGCAAGATTTGATAATTTATTTATTTTCTTAATGTAAATTATTAAAAAAAAAAACATTAATTAGTAAATAAATTATAGATAAATAATTTTTTTAGATTTAGGAATCGATTTTCAGTGTTTTATTTTGCACTCGTGCCAACACTCAAGGCCACGGTTTCAATTAGGTCATAGTTTTAACTCCAAAATAAAAGTGGTCCTACTGGTAGGATAACTTTTCGATTCAATGGTCAATTCTAGGGTTCTAGCTGCAATGTTAAGGATGTGATTTCAAACAAGTCACAATTTTAACCATATCCCCCAAAAAGGGTGCTACTAGCAACACCATTTTTTGATTTGGGGGTTGATTTTTTTTTTTTTTTTACCAAAAAGTATGATATTTTTGGGCTAGAGTTCTCATTTTGAGGTCACACTTTTCATTAAGTTGGTACCTTTGTTTCGATAAGATTCCAAACCCTTTTAGTATAAAGTTTCAATATTTCTTTCTTGATCTTGTACCTTTTCTTTATATGATTGATGACTAATTCTGAGTCTCCAGTCACTATCTAATCTCGAACCTTCATTTGAAGTGCTAGAATCAATCCCTAAATTAGTGCTTCATACTTGGATTCATTATTAGTGCAAGGGAAATCAAGTTTGATTGCATGTGGATAGATGCAATATTGAGGAATTTGAAATACAACATCAACTTCGATACCAGACTTAGAACAAGCATAATCAAATGACATTTTCCAAAAACCTTGAAAGGAGTTATATTCATTTTGTTTGGGAGAATTGGATTTCTTTGTATTGAAAACAATATAATTTATGAATCCAACATCAATATAGTTGTACATCATTTCATTTTCTTTCTTCTCAAATGATGTCATCCTTCTCCTTTCTTGTGGTACATTGATCAAGGTTCCATCCTTTTTTGGAAGCATCATGTAACTTCCATCATTCATTATGTACCCTCAAATCATTGAGAACCAATCTTTTCCAAGGACAACTCCATATTTAAAGGGAATATAAACCACTATTATGGTGAATATGTTTTATAATATGTGGTGTTGTAGATATCTAGGAAAACAAGTCTTTGATTTCTCCATAAGCTGGTATTGTTCTTAAATCAATGGCATAAATACCTTCACCAGTTTCATAGTTCTTTGTTCATTCCATTTCAATATCCTCCATTACATATAATGACATGATATTATTAGTGGCTTAACTATCAACCAAGTAATTGTGCAATGTAAAATCATGATTGTGCAATGATATCTAAAATGGTGTAATCTTGCCTCTTAGCCTTCCTGGTATAATATTTTTTTGTTGCTTTGTTTTCATAATAGTTCCTTCTATTCTAGAACCAAATCAACTTGTATAATCCAAAATATTTAAAATGTTTTCTCATTGTTGAGGTATCTTGAATACCCCCATAAATGAAAAAGTGATATGAAGCTTGGTTATTTCATCAACCACATTATAGGTCATTTGCAATGGTCTCTTTGTATGATTTACAATTGGTTGTTGCTTTTCTAGTTATGGAGAATTATCTTTTTCTTTTTCTTTTTCTGGTTGATCCTTGGACATGAATTTATTTGCTCGATTCCTGGTTTGAACAATATTATCTTTCTTTGCATAGTCATATACTTATTGTTCATTAAAAATACCAAAATATGATCAACTTTCTTCCATATGGACTGATTCTAATATTTTATCTTTCTCATTTATTGATTATTGATTAAATGACTCATTTTCTTAAATATAATATTCTTCTTCTACAATTTATTCTAGCACAACAAAATTTCAATCTGGAACTTGAGGTTCTCTTGGTCTATGCTCTTCACTTCTTTGGTTTCTATCTCTTTTATTTTCCAGCAAAGCTCTCACATATTGATGTGGAGGAATTATATTTTCATTTCTTTTGAGTCAGGTTATCTCATTTTGCATTTTTTGAATAGTCCTGATCATATGAGAAAAATCTATTTTTTGAAAAGTGCCTTGAGAAACTTCATGAATGTTTCTCACATTAGGGGATTGGCTTTGCAAAATACCCCCTCAACCTCCTCATCCTTTAGTATTTATTTAGGTAGATGGGACTTGGGATGACAGTGATAAACATGTCATTTGTCTTTGTACTTTTCCAAGGATAATCTTATGATCAACGTTAGTCTCGAGCATATATTCTTCCTATTGATGTTTGTAGAATCGGACAAGTACTTGTACACAGGTTTAAGTGTCTAGACATGTTGAAGTCTTCCAAAGCCTTATACCTTAGTAATTAAGTTTAATTAAATGAATTATTAAAGTAAAGTGATTTTATTAATTAGTTGAGTTTTATTTAATGAAATGTTAAAGTTATTAACATTAGTGAATTAAATCTTAGACATTGATCTCAATTAAGGTGATATTTAATCTCATCCATCAATAACTTTGGATATTAGGGTTAGTTCATAACTCAATATTCTAAAAGCAATGTTAGGGTAAAGGAAGAGTGGATTTTTCATATATATATAGAGAGAGAGAGGGAGAAAGAAAAGAAGGAATTTTTCTCATCTAGAGATCAGTACAAGTCAAAGAGAATAGAAAATAGGGGCACCCGCAAGAAGATATATCAAATCAAAGCCACAAAAATGGTTGCAAAACTGTACACACTTCACAGTGAGGACATGTGCATATGTACTCAGGATAGCGTGCAGGAAAGTGCATATGTACACAGGCGACAGTGAGGATGGGTGCATACAAGTTTTGAAACTTGATTATATGGGATTGTATAGCCAAAGAGGACTTTTTAGGGTTTGCAGGTGTTGTCTATAGTTTTCTGTATTTCTCTGTGGACCATTTTCCCGATAAGGGAGCCCTTGTAAGATTTGATATTATTTTTATGATAAGTTGATTTGAAGGGAAGAATATGTTTGTGTATTGTGTATGATATTTGGTTTCCAATATTTCTTCAACTATTTATTTGAGTTAATTTTTCCAACCAACGTATTTTGTTTTGTGAACTGCTAATTTGATTTACAACAAGGAAATCATTAGTAAACAATTTACCTAGGTGTATGTATTATAATGTTACATGGTATCAGATAATTCACTCTAAGAGGGAGCCATATTTCATATCCATAGTAATTTGTAGCAGATATATCATATCTGCAAGGAGATCTTTAAAGATATATAAACCAATAGTCATAAATCAGAGGACTGATTTCTGGGAAACAATCATACAACAATAGAATTTTTTTTTGCAGTCATATAGAGTTGTACGCTTTTCATAGTGAGGACATGCATGTATCTATGTCAGTTACAATGCAGGAAATCACATACATGCATGGGTTGTGGTGAGGAAAAGCATGTACAAGTATGTACAGGGGTAGTTTTAGAAACATGATATTTTGTCGGCAGATTATCAGATCTAAGGGATTGGATGAGCCATCCAACTTCCTATATTGGAAAGAAAGAGTCATTTTTATTTTGAAGGAATATGATCTTTGGGAGATTGTTTACAAATTAGGTCCTCCACTGATATATTCACTGGCTTTGGAATCTTGTGAGTAGAAGGACATTAAATCCTAGTGGCTAATATTGGATTCCTTTCCACCAACACAACAATCAAGAGTGCATGTTACATGGAAAGTGTTTCATATTTTCATATGATAGGAGCATGGGAGGTATTTAGCATTTTGATGGAGAAAGACTCATGGATCCATGTGAAGCTTGGTGATGATGCCAAGTATGTAGTGATGGGTGAGGGAACTATTCAGTTTCATCTTGATTCATTTGGTTCATTTGATTCCCATGATGTGCTTTATGTACTAGGACTTAGGAAACATTTTCTCTCAATATCAGTTATGGAGGATATGGTTTGTTTTAGTTATATTCAAGAAAGGGAAATTACTCATATGTCCAGAGGGAGATAACCTTGACACAACAATGTTCATTGGGGTTAGAGAGCGTAACTTATATAGGTTGATAGGAAATCATGTTTAAGATTTAGTACATGACAGTGATAACCTATGTGAGCTATGGCATAGGAGGTTGGGACACTTATACTATAGGGCACTTTCGATTTTGAGGGAGATTGTCACTAGTATACTATATTTCATTCTTAAGTAGTGGGGCATGTGTAGAGGGTGTGCGCATGGAAAGAATGTCAATACTACTTTTCCAAGAAACAAGAGTAGGTCCAAGGGGATATTGGATGTTATAAATTTAGATGTGAGTGGAATAATTTTAGTGGAATTAGTGTAGGGACCATCATATTATATCTCATTCATTGACGAATTTTCTAGGAAAACATGGATCTTATTTATGAAGACCAAGGATGAGGTCCTCAGTCGGTTCCACGAGTTCAAGGATCTGGTGGAGAACTAGACAAGGAGGAGGATTAGGGTATTAATGTTGGATAATGGGGGAGAGTAAACCTCAAATGAATTCAAGGATTTATTCAGAGAGGTAAGGATCAAGAGGGATTTGACAATCTCATACAACCCTCAGCAAAATGGGGTTGCAGAGAGAAAGAACCAGTCCATCATCGCTTTTTTCTAAGCTATGTGATGTGGTATTTTCATCACTTGGGTGAGAATAAATACAATAACTTAAGTATCTTGTTAGGATATCAAGACACCACAATAAAATTTTAGTCAGTTAGTGAAAAAACATGCAAAGTAAACAAGAAATAAACACAAACTAAAGGATGCATAAGTAATAACACATAAAACTATAAATTGAGACAAGTGGAGATGGTCACCAATGGAAATACTTGTATTAGTAACACCATAGAGAAATCCAGGGAACTTATGATCTTCCCTCTTCCTCCTTGGGAGGGTCTTGATAGTCCCCTATCTAGAAGTTCTTCTCCTCTTACAATATGGAAATTATAAATGAAGAATTACAACAAACTTCTCAAGAGGTGGGAAGCTTGGCCTTATCTATGGATGTTGGAATTATCTTTGAGAATAATGAACTCTCAATATGCAATTCAAAAACATAACATTACACTTGAACTCTTGGTTTTGTGCATACCCAACAACTTTTATTTATAGGACTCATTCAAGTTATTTTCCAACAAGTTTTCAATGTGAATGGATATACTTCATGTAGGTACTTCTCCTAGTCTTGAAGTGGTCCCAATGCTAATCATAGACCTAGATAGTTGGCCTCATATGGTACACTTGAGTTGAGGGTGCATGAGATCTGACCAAGATCATCAATGCGCCATTTTTCATATTAGCGTGGATTTCTCTAATAATAGTTGCACAAACCATTCCTATAGCATGGATTTGAGATTTTTGGCCCATGTTGTTTAGCATAAATAGCACACAACTACCTTTGGTATCCCACTCTGAAATTCAGGGATCCAATATCCATAGTTTTGTGGCTCTGCTTAATGGAACCTATTAGTTCTAAAGGTATGTTGTTTGGTGTGTTGCACTGATAATTTCTTTAGCCATCATGTATATTTATTTTAGTCATTTTTTGGTGATAACATATTCCCCATGATGTGTGATGTTAGGAGCATATGTATAGTCGAAACACATCATTCTTTATTTTTCCTAGTGTAGTAACATCTTGTAGAGGAGTTGAAGAAGTTTGAAAGAGAACTGTAAGGATGATCTGTAGGGGGGAAGAGGGGAGATTCATTTGTAACAAAATGAATCTGAAAATAATAAATATATTTGTAAAAAAAAGGAAAGCATGCCCCATGCTCGTGTCATAAAACAAAAAATAAGTAATTGTAACTGAAATATTTGATGAAGTGGAGATCTGTAGCTTCCTTGAGGGAATCGGTAATATAAAATGATGATTCTGATGTGTCAAATTTCTCTGAATCGAGGAATGAATGAATATGTTGGGTGTGTGATACTTAGAGGCATTGATGGCTTGTTAGATTCAGAGGTCTTCGAATGGTATTGACCACTACAAAAGTCACATAGTAAGACCCACTATAACATGAAACTGTGTTGAGGTAGAATATTATAGGGGAGAATGGAATAAAAAAGAAATGAGGACTCTTTTTGTTCCTTTTGAAACTCCTCATTTATAATGTAATGAGCTTTAAGATACTACCACCTTTATAGAAACTGTTTTTGATGTCGACATGTAGGAATCCATGAATACAAGAAGAAAATGGATTCTTGAAATCAATTGAGAAAATATGGTATCATGTATTGACTTGTAATGAGGTTGACTGACTGGCAAAATGGACGAAGTTAAGAATGCATGAGACTAAAAAACTTCCCTTGGTTGGGGTATTAGTGATGGGTGGTGACAACCGTGAAACATAATCTGGTGTCAGGGGGACAACTAGATATTGGGATAAACTGTGTTGAGATAATAAGGTTGCAAAGAGAAGGAGAATAGGTCAAAATATCAGAGATCTGGGGAAAACGGGCCTAGGATACTTGGGGTTTTTCTAGTGAGAGGATGTTTTGTAGACATGGTTATGAAAGGAAGATTCCCCAACCAAGGGTGATGGGGGTTGCGTTGCTAGTTAAAAAACGACATCAGATACAATGGAACAAACCTATGTACTTGATGAAAATAAAAAAGGAAATTTATAAAATTACCAAATGAATAAAGAATGATTTGGGTTGAATATGCACATACAGAAATGAGTGCCCCGGAGAAATATGTCTTAGCCTACTTGGGGAAAAAGTATTGGAGGATAATTGATGGAGGGTGGGAGCCCCATGGGTGGGTTTCTACATTAGGTAAATGGATGAAGGATGGATATGAAGATGGGAAAATGATATTGGATGAGATGGAAGGCCAATGAAAATGTGGGGGTGTATTCAACAGAACAAATTGAAGCATGATATGATCTGGGAGTCCATAATGGGAAATATAGCAATATGATGAGAATAATTATGAGGTTCATTCTCTTAAGTTCCAAACTATCTAGACTCAAACTCTAAGGGGTTAAAAACAACATGAGTGTCTATTTTCACGAAGGTAGATATATGTGAGACAAATAACGAAGGTGGGAAGACTATCAGACGACACTATTAGGATGAAACTAAGGTCAAGGCACCGAAGAGTTGGGTGTTGGGGACCTTAGAGGTAAATTTCAGAGGGTGATACTTGGAAATGAAATTGTTCATAGAGGGATTAATTACATGCTAGTTTGGAAAATATACCTGAAGGGGCCATGGGATGCCCAGAATTGTATGTGATGTGATATTGTTGATAAGTACCAACACATAAAAACCAAATACTTGAAGTGAAAAATACCTGATAGTACAAAACATGTTATGGAAATTTGATGAAATGATAGTGAGAAAGCATACCATTTCTATTAACATTGTCGATAAAAATGGTCCCTTGATGAAAGTTTGGGGTGCCCCCTGAAGGAGGCCAAGGAATAATGGGTTCCTGAATAAGGCGCACCCTAAGGGAAGTTGAGGAATGAGGAGTTCTCAGAAAATAAACTCCTTAATGGAGGCCAAGGAACCATGGGTTCCTAGAAAAATAAGCTCTCTGAAGGAGATCGATGAATCTTTGGTGTTCGAGAAAAACACTCTCTGAAGGAGGCCTGGGAACAATGAGTTCCTGGAAAAGGCACTCCTTGAAGGAGGATAAGGAACCATAGGTTCCGAAAAATGCACTCCTTGAAAGAGGTGAGGGAACCATGGGTTCCCAAACAAGGAACTCCCTCAGGGGGGCCATGGAACACTGAATTCCTATAAAAGGAACTCCTTGAAGGAGACCAAGGAACCATGGGTTCCCAAAAAAGGCACTCCCTAAGGGAGGCCATAGAAAAATGAGTTCCTTTTCTAGGAACTCCCTAAAGGAGGCCAGGGAACCATGGGTTCTCAATCAAGTCACTCCCTAAGGGAGGCCATGGAACAATGAGTTCCTATAAAATATGCTCCTTGAAGGAAGCTAGGGAACCATGGGTTCCCAAACAAGGAACTCCCTAAGGCATTGTTGGAAGCATATCAAATCTGAAAGAAAGGATATTTTGGGAAGGAAGGCATGGACGAGGAAAGCGAAAGATGGAAGGAAGAGAAGTATGCGCGCATGCATGGAAGACCTAACGATGTTAGGGTTTGGATTTTTGTAATACATTGTAATGGATGATGAGCCAAAAATGTATAAATATAGATACCTATGTCTCATAGCAATATGGAGAGTCAGGTTTAGAGAGTATGGATAGACGAAGGGAGGAAGGAGTCTTGTTTTGATAAATAGTTGTAATACTTTGTCATATGACCCAATTTTGTAAGTTGTTGAGCTGGAGAGGGCTAGAAGGGTGGATCTTGAGGGTTAGATCACAGGATGAGGGGCTTGCTGTGATCTAGTCCAGCTCGCAATAGATCTCGACCCAACTAAGGATGAGTTGTATAGTGCGTGGTGCTGTAGTTTTGGAACTACCATAATAGAAGAGCTTGAGAGCCATATCTTTGTGGACGTAGCCTAGGAGGGGGTGAACCAAGTTAAAACTTTTGTTATGTGATGAATGCTTGTGTCTCTTTTATTGTTTATGAATAGAGGTTAGCATGATGAATGAATGAGCTAATGAGTTGAGTATATTACATGCATAATCGAGAATGATAATATATTTCTTTAATAAGTTAAATATAACTCTCAGTGCATGCTTCTCAGATCTCCACTAAATCCTGGACTGCAAACACCTAAGTATTGCAGTCACCCATTAAGAATATCTTGGGTGAGACTATGCAGTACACTCTGTTCATTGTGTTTCCTGTGCTAAGACCAGTTTCATTGGATAGTGGATAGTCTGTAGTATTTCTGGTACGCGTTTCATAATTTTATATCATTTATTTTGTGCGGGGCACGCTATACAAGTGAGATCTCCTGGAAAGGCCAAAAATCAGCAAGTTGTGGGGTCACCCACCTATCTCTATGACTATGCCCTTCATTTATGTGATTTAGTCTGTACTTGTTGTCACAATTAAAGCATAAACCATTTTCTTTTCTTTCCTCCAATTTTTGAGGTGTCAACCTTATAGGTTGAGGTGTTTTAGAAGAAGGAGCATTATTCTCTCTATATATGTTAGGATTGGTCCTTCTAATAGCCATAGCCATATTTTTACTTTCAACATTTCTTGCCACCCTAAATGCATTCTCCAATGATTTGGGTTCCCAAAGGTGAACCTCATGTTAAATGTTATCTCTTAAAATTCCTATGAATACATCAATCAAGTGCTCATCTGGAATATCTGTTACCTTTATATTCAATCTTTGGAAGTTCTCAATGTACTCTGTAACTGAACCCTTTTGCATCAATTGGATAAAGAAGGTATTGCTCCTTGTATCCTCATAGTGTTCTATCATTTCTTCTGTGAAAATTGTCCAAGTGACGAGTGATTTACGAGAACAAAACCATATATACCATACAAATTGATTGGGTTCTAAATATAAAGAAGCAATTCCTACCTTTTGTGTATGTGGAACATTATGTAGATCAAAGAATTGCTCCATCTAAAGTATCCATGTGATAGGGTCCTTTCCATAAACTTCCACATATCGATCTTAGGAACATGGTTGGTGTTCAACCCAAAGTTCGAGTTTCTCCATTCTTGATTCACCTTCCTTGTGTCCTCGTCATGAATTTCATGGGATACATTTTCACTTTCAGGTGTCCTCTCTATTACGAAAATTTTCAATTCTTCCATGATCTCCTCTTTTAAACCATCCATCTTAGTATTTATTGCCTCCAACTTAGCTTCCATCTCTTGTAGTTCATATTTTGTTACTATATTCTTTTGTAAATTATTTATGTCCCTATGAATTTCTTCACCTTCATCAAGAGTCCAGTTAGGATTTTCTGGAGGCTTATTTGGTGTAGAAGTTCTCTATTTGGGTGGCATGTTGGCCAAGTATCACTTTTGATCCTTGATTTTGAGGTGGTTCTGCTAGACAATCTTTCTTTTGTTGTATCTCCAAAGTTTCATCCCTTCTAGGTATGAAACTTTCTTTTTTGTAGTTCTTTGATATTTCTTCTCTGCAATGCCACAGGTCTAATCAAAATTGGATGTGCCAAGTGGAATTTATGGTAAATTCCCCACAACTTGCTGATTTTTGGCCTTTCCAGTAGATCTCACTTGTATAGCATGTTGCACAAAATAAATGATATAAAATTCTAAAACTTGTACTAGAAATAATACAAATTGTCCACTATCCAAATGACTATGCCCTTCATTTCACCTAATTCACTATTACCACACTTAAAATATCCACTGCGACAACAAAAGTTTCAGATGCATGCAGAGGCTCTATAGGTAGCCTTGCAACTAGAAGAAAACCAATATCAGAAGACAGATCCATCCATTGAAGAGTTGAAGGAGGATTTGAAGAATTTAACATTCCAGCTAAATCAGAACAAAAGTAAGTACAAACGAGAAGTTGTTTGGTGTACCACATGCAAGACGGAAGGACACCACAAGAATGAATGTCCAACATTCATGCAATATATGGCAACAGGAATGCCAAATTTGTTACCAACGGGAGGACTATGGTGTGAAATATATAATAAACCGAGCCACGATCCATATCACTTCCCAATGATCCAAAAATACTAGACAGTTCCAAAGAGTTCATATTGCAACTTTTGCAAGTTAGTGGGCCATGATGACAAAGACCGTAGAACTATGGACTTGATGAGAGAGAAGACATCATATGAATATAGGGTGTAGGCATAAATTATGACCGTGCAAGATGCACCTTAGTTTAACCTAGTACCATCCCCATACAACACTGTGCATCGGCAGTATAATACTCCACAACAACCATATAATACTGTGCAGCCACAGTACAACAAAGTGAAACTTCAATACAATACCGCATATAACGCCTCGGAGAAGATCGAGCTGGATATAGAGGTGGAGGATGAGCATGAGGAGGATTTGGAAGAAGTAGAGGACCAGTGGTATGTCACAACTGTCAACAACTAGGACACTATGGAAGAGAATTTCCACTTCCACCAGCGACTTGCATGTATTGCCACACATTTTATCATGACATGAAAGAATGTCCTACATTAATAGGGAATATCTAGGAAAAGAGGAATCAGAACAACCAAAATGTTCAATGGATTTCAGCCGAAGCAAGGGATGAAGGATGAAACATCAACATAGTTATGCGTGGAGGAGCTAAAATAGGAAATGATGCAGTCCAACAAGATACAATACAACATTAGTGGGTGAATAAGAATGTTGAAACAAGTAAACAGTTTGACATGTAGAACGAGAATGAAACATTTAAGAAATCTAGACAAGAATTTATGAAGGAAAACACCGTGTCGACTTCAAATGCATAGCATAACAAGGAAGTACTAGAGTACAAGATGCCTCCATCATTGGATCATACCAAATAAATGAAGCCCCTGGGACAAGTAAGTACAATCAAAGGATTTGACGTAGGCTATCCCCCTCTGCCTTGGCAAAGGCCTCTGCACTAACCCCCCGGTCTTAAGGATCGTTCCAATTTTCCCTCAAGCCGGAGTGGCTCCTTCAATTCTCCACTGGAATCTCTATTAAAACTAACCCATAGGTCTTTTCTGCTCCTCGCAGCCTCTAGGTGCAATCGTTTTTCTCTTCACGACAGAAAAATAAAATTTCGGGCTTCGGGGTTTCACAATCCCCGATGTCGCAAACCTTCACCTTCCCGATTTCCCTATCTCCGATATCTCGAGATGCTTCAACTTCTTCTAGTCCCCTAGGCTAGAATTTTGGGTCCATACGACCTCCCTTTTATATGACCGTAGTCCTAGCTCCTTTCGGGATTTCTGGGTTTCAAATGCCGAAAAGCATTTGCCCTCGATTCTTTTGATCTCTAGAACTTCGATCTCCTAATATGACCTCTTTTTCAGGACTTTCCCCGGAAGTCAAGATTGTTGCCACGCGTCCTAAAAAATGGATGGTCCACGTCACTTTTCAATTTCGGGAAAACAATGCCTTTGGGTTCTTTCCGATGGGACTCCTGGAATTCTGATTCCCGACCTCCCATTATGATGAGATGACGTCAGCTGGACCCCATAACGGAGCTTTCCTCCTTATCAGAATTTTGGACTTCGCAGTTCCGAAATGTAAGTGTTTCCTGTCTTCAAGATTCACAAAACGTTGAATCCTGACTTCTCGGATTTCCGACACACGTCCCTAATGGATGGATGGTTTAGATCAAACCTCGGAATTCACCACATGCAAAGTCAAAAACACTCACTTATGTGTCTTCCAGTGCCCGGATCTTTGAATTGGATGATCGCGTGACACACATCCTTCCTTAGATCCACAGTTGTAATCCTTTCACTATTTTGGGACTCAAAAGGTCTTGAAATTTTGGTCTCTAGACTTCTAAGATGCCGATGGCTCTCAATTCCTACCACATGTCCCAACAGATGGATGGTTCTGATTTGCTTCGGGGTTTTCACTGTGTATTTACCTGATCTCTTGTCCATAGGACTTCCTATATTTCGAACTTCGATGCCTCGATACCTCGATACCTTTTAGGACCTTCGCTTAGCTTGAGAGGTTTTAAACCCCGTGCAACTCCTGTCAGATCGGATGGCTGACGGGTATCTAAGTGAAGATCCGATGGTTCACAATATTCTCAGCTTGCACCTTGGCAAACCATTCGTAACCTTCTCGCTTCTTTTTTAGATCGAACGGCTGACGGGATTTCGCTAATTCTCTACAGAGAATTTTGACTGTCTGTTCGTTCCCTCTGATGATTCATGCAAAGTGAACCAAGGATTATTTCCCAGACTTATCCACCTATGACATGAACTTTCGATGCCTTATAATCACTCAATAAGAACCAACTCCTTGTACTGCCTTCAACAGTTTCAAAGGCTTTATCCTTCCTGAGCTTGCTCACAACTTTGTGTATTAAAGAAGACCCTTGAACGCACTCCTTGCAGAAACCTTCAAACACTTGAAGTGTTGGATGCTCTTTGACCTTGTGCACACTCTACAACAACAGTCTCTCAATACTTTACTCAGGTTTGAAACTCTGAGATTTTCCTCGTTCTACGTGCTCCTTGCACGCTCCTATGCCTGACTGCACCTTTGTGTGAATGAGAACAAAAGCTATCTAGTCTGAGCTTTCAGAGACAACCCTCTGAACACCTTGTCAACGCACTCCTTGCAGACAATTCGACTGCACTCCTTGCAGGAACTCTTGCTCAGATAGAGAAACAATTGAAACTCATTCTTCTTACTCTCTCTCTCTCTCTCTCTCAGATTTCAAACATTCAACAAGAAATCATTCATACATAGCATAAAAGAAAATGTATAGTAGAAAGAGTAAAACATTCATGAGCATAACATTCAAATATGCATACACAAAGAATATAAGAACACCATTAGTCTGAATCACAACTTCCTCATATTAGTTCAGAACTTCTGTACATGGAGTCTGCTACACAACTCTCTCTGTTTTTCCTCTATGCTCTCCTACTCTTCATCATAATGTTACAATACACAATGAGGGTGTATATATTCTATTTTCCCTCTCTCATTCTAAACTGTCTAATCTATGCATTAAAGCTACCTACTAACATAAATGCTTTCTAATTCCTTTAGACGAGAGCAGGTCGCTCAAGGTCTGATTGGAATCTATTAGTATGCCTCTCCTTAACTATCACATTTAAGTTTGGCACATCCAATCTTCAAATTTTTTTTAAACAATGTATCATGTGCTCAAAATGTGTTGTGGTTGCCCCACGCTCACTTGACATTGGCGATGCTCCTACATCATACTCCCTCACTTGAAAATTTTCATGGGCTCCTGTCCATGAGCTCTCGCACGGTTTGTCCATGCTTCTGAATCTCTACTTCATTTTCCCAGCAGGCATCTTCAACTAGATGTCCTTTCCACTTGACCAAGTATTCAAAGTATTCCCTTCATCTGGTCTTCTTGCCGGCCCTTTTGTCCAGTATGCGCTCCATCTGCAGCTTTTCTACAGCTCACATCTACTTTTGCCACTAAACCTCTGACTGTTCATCATTTGTTCCTGGTTCCTCAGCTTTGTATGGGTACAAATCTGAGACATTGAATATCAGATAAATTCCGATCCCATCGGGTAATTCAATCTCATAAGCATTTTCCCCAAATTTCTTTGAGATCTTACATGGTCCAATATTCTTCATCTTCAGTTTATTATATGTTCCCTTCGATAACCTTTCCTTTCTCAAATCTGCCAAAATCATATCACCAACCTCAAACTGAAGTTGTCTCCTGCGTTGATCTCCTCTTCGCTTATACTCCTGGCTTGAATTCTATAAACGCTCCTTCACCTGGCTGTGAAGTTCCTTCATCACCTCTGCAAAATCTTCTACACTAGCACTTCTAGTCACACTCTGTTCTAAATTTCTCAATTCATAAATTCCCCTCGGTTGTACGCCATGGACAATATGAAACGGACTCTGCCTGTGGTAATATGTTGTCCCACTGGCTGTGGTGTTCTGTCACCAGGCTTCTCAACAAGTCTCCCAGACTTCTGTTTGTCCATCTGTCTGAGGATGATAGGCTGAAATAAAGGACAATTTAGTTCCCGGCTTCTTCCATAAGGTCCTCCAAAATTTTCCCACAAACTTAGTGTCTCAATCTGAAACTATGCTTCTTGGTAAGCCATGAAGTGTAATGACTTATTTGAAAAACAGATTCGCAATGTGGGTTGTGTCACTGGTTTTCTGACATGGAATGAAGTGTTCCATCTTGGAAAATCTATCCACCACCACAAATATTGAGTCAAATCCTCTTTGTGTTCGTGGAAGACCTAATATAAAATCCATGCTGATTGCATCCCATGGCCTCTCAGGTATGGGAAATGGTTGATAAAATCTTGCATTATGTCTCTTTCCTTTTGAATTTTGGCAAATTCTGCATCTGTCTACGAATCTCTTAACGTCTGCTCGCATTCCCGGCCAAAAATATGACTCATTCAACTTTTTAAATGTCTTGTCATGACCAAAGTGTCCTGCCAATCCTCCACTATGTTTCTCTTTCAACAAATTCTCCCTCATGGAGCATTTTGGAATACAAAGCTGATTACCCTTAAATAGTAATCCCTCCTAGATCATGTATTCTTTCCATTGACTTCTTTCTCTGAGGATTGAATTCTCAGCTGCTTCATATGCCTCCTTGAAATTCGGATCATCCTTGTACATGTCCCTGAGGTCATCAAAACCCAATGTTTTGACTTTGAACTCCTGCAATAGAAAACACTTCCTGCTCAAAGCATCAACAACTTTGTTAACAGTTCTAGAAATATGTTTAATCACAAAAGTAAAATTTTGCATATATTCAATCCATTTAACATGTCTCTGATTCAACTTTTCCTGTTGAGTCACAAACTGCAGTGCATGATTGTCACTATATAAGACAAACTCTTTGGGAATCAAGTAATGCCTCCATTTCTTCAATGCCTAGATGATAGCATAGAACTCCTTGTCGTATGTGGAGTACTTCACCTTTGCTTCATTCAGCTTCTCACTGAAGTATGCTATCGGCCTATCCTCTTGACTCAGGACTGCCCCTATTGCAAATCCACTTGCATCGCATTTCACCTGAAACGTCTTTTTGAAATTTGGTAACACTAGAATTGGTTCCTCCGTGATCTTCCTCTTCAACAGATTAAAACTCTTCTCAACCTCTTTTGTCCAATGAAAATACTTTTGTCTTTTCTTCACTGTATCCATCATTGATGCACTAATTCCACTGAAATTCCTAATGCATTTTTGGTAGAAACTATCCAATCCATGAAAACTTCTCACCTCAAAAATGTTCTTCGGTGATGGCCAATTCTTGATTATCTCCACCTTATCTGGATCCATCTTCAACTCATATGCAGAAATAACAAATCCCAAGTAAATGAGCTCTGTCTTCATGAATGAGGATTTCCTCACGTTGATCAACAACTTCTCTTGTTGTAATCTCTTCATCACAGTAGTCAAGTGTTTCAGATGCTCTGCCTTTGTTTTACTGAAAATTAGTATGTCATCCAGATACACAATGACAAATTTCCTGATGAATTCCTTCAGGACTTCGTTCATCAACCTCATAAAGGTACTTGGTGCATTTGTTAAGCCAAATGGCATAACAATCCATTCATACAACCCTTCGTTAGTCTTGAAGGTTGTTTTTCATTCATCACCTCCTCTCATGCGAATTTGGTGATAACCACTTTTCAAATCAATCTTCAAAAAATATTTTTCTCCACTTAAGAAATCCATCAAATCATCCATCCTTGGCAATGGAAATTTATACCTTATGGTTATCTTGTTAATTTCTCTTGAATCGGTACACATCCTCCAGCCTCCGTCTTTCTTTGGACTGAGTACTATTGGAACAACACATGGGCTCAAGCTTTCTCTGACCAACCCTTTGTCCAACAAATCCTGGACTTGTCTTTTGACCTCTTCATTCTCTTGTAGCGTCAGTCTGCACACGACTTTGTTTGGAAAACTGGCTCCAAGTATGAGATCAATATGATGACTCACACTTTTGATTGGTGGTAACGAACGAGGTAGTTCATCCACTACTATGTCAACGAACTCTTCCAATAGTTCCTGAACCTCTTTTGGTAAATCGTCCACTCTTGTGCTGGTCAAAACAATTCTCGGTTTTCTGACTATAATGAATTGTGGTTCCTCCTTCTTCTTGACATCGTTAAGGAGTTCTTTCCCACTCATGAGAAGTACAGTGTTACTTACTTCAGGTTTCACTTCCTTAACTTTGATTGGAAGCAACATATGAGTTCTCCCATTCTTTTCTAGGGTGTATGTGTTCATCCTCCCATCATGAATCACATTTTTGTCATATTGCCATGGTCTACCCAACAATAAATGACAAACATCCATAGGAATAACATCGTAGAGTATCTTATCATTATATCCTCCTACCTTCAATTCAACTAAACATTGTTTAGTGACATACCTGATGTCCCTTTTGTAGCCATAAAACTCTATATGGACTTGGATGTTCAATCGTTTCCAGCTCCAACTTTTCTACCATATCTGTTGAAACGAGATTGTCTATGCTACCACTATCCACAATGACCTTGCATACCCTGTCCTTGGTTTTGCAAGAAGTCTGAAAAAGTTTGTTTCTCTGTATTGGGTTCTCCACCTCCTTCTCTGGTGTCAAAAGAACTTTTCGCATCATCAACGATATTCCACCTTCAACATCCTCTGCCTCAACATTCCACCTTTGTGCTTCGACAATGTGAGTCTCTCCACTCTCTTTCTTCTTATCTGGACATTCATAAGATTTGTGTCCATTCTTTCCACACGTGAAGCATTTTATTACTCCACCTCTTCCTCTTCCTCTACCTCTAGTATGAGGAAAAATATTATTATCAGCATAATCTCCTCTTTGTTCAGTGTGCTGCCCTCACTGTGAGGTTCCAACTCTTTCAATCCAAGCCTGAGGTTTCTTCTAGTCCTCCTTGGGTTTATGATTTTTATCTAGGACAACTGATTTACCCCTGGCTTGACTTCTGCCTCTGCCTCTTTGACCTTGTTTTCGACTCAGCTTCTCTTCAGCCTTTAGAGCCATCTAATAAGCATCTTCCACTGTTCAGATGGTTACCATGCTCATCGCATCCTGAATGTCATATCTCAGGCCATTCAGGTATCTAGCAACTTTTTCATCATCGCTCTCCCAATGACATGCCATGATGTTTAGCCTGTAGAATTCTTCATTGTATTCTTTCACTGTCATCAGCTTCTGTCTCAGGTTTTGCATCCTTCGTAATAGAGTGATGTGGTAAGCCCTCGGGATAAATTTTGCCTTCATCTTCACGATCATTCTATCCCAACTCTTGATTTTCTTCTTGCCTTTGCAGTGTCTGTCATCTTGTAGTTCATCCCACCACAATGTTGCATGTCCTTTTAGTCTTGTGACAACATGTCTGACCTTCTTGTCTTTTTCGACATCTTCGTAGTCGAAATAAGTGTCCAGAGCTCTAATCCAGTCTAGAATCTCTTCAGCATCCAGGTTTCCCTCATAAGCTAGAATGTCCATTTTTTTCCTGGCACCCATTCTTGAAATAGCCCTAATCAAAGGTTCATTTGCTGCATCTTTTGCTGCAACTTCTTCTTCTTCATGTTCAACTTCCACTTCACTTTCGAAATCACTAAGATCCCTAATATCGACTGTGCATCTCTGTGCTGCCTCCATGTCCTCAAGTCTGGTGCATAAATCCTGCATTTCCCTTGCCATTGTTGGGTCAAGCATCTGCCTACCTCTTCTTCATGGTATTTACCTTTCCTCTGGTAGATCAGGTGTTTTTATATACCTTCTTCTTGGCAGCATGGTGAATTTTCCTTCCTCTACTACAGAAGGCAAAGAAACCTTTCTGGGCTCTGATACCACACCTGACGCAGGTTATCCCCCTCTGCCTCGGCAAAGGACTCTACGCTGACCTCCTGGTCTTAAGGATCATTCCAATTTTCCCTTGAGCTAGAGTGGCTCCTTCGATTCTCCATTGGAATCTCTATTAAAACTGACCCACAGGTCTTTTCTGCTCCTCGTAGCCTCTAGTTCCAATCGCTATTCTCTTCGTGACAGAAAAATAAAATTTTGGGCTTTGGGGTTTCACAATCCCCGATGTCGCAAACCTTTTCCTTCCCGATTTCCTGATCTCCAATATCCCGATATGCTTCAACTTTTTCTAGTCCCCTGGGCTAGACTTTTGGGTCCATATGACCTCCCTTTTATATGACCGCAGTCCTAGCTCCTTTCGGGATTTTGGGGTTTCAAATGCCAAAAAGAATTTTCCCTCGATTCTTCCGATCTCCCGATACGACTTCCTTTTTGGGACTTTCCCTGGAAGTCGAGATTGTTGTCATGCATCCTAAAAAATGGACGGTCCACGTCACTTTGTAATTTCAGGAAAACAATGCCTTTGGGTTCTTTCCCACGAGACTCCCATAATTTCGATTCCCTACCTCCCATTATGACGAGATGACATTAGCTGGACCCCATAACAGAGCTTTCCTCCGTATCAGGATTTTGGACTTCGCAGTTTCGAAATGTAAGTGTTTCCTGTCTTCAGGATTCACGAAACGCTAGATCTCGACTTCTCGGATTTTTGACACGCGTCCCTAATGGATGGACGGTTCAGATCAAACCTCGGACTTTGCCAAATGCAAAGTCAAAAACACTCACTTATGTGACTTTCTATGCCCATATCTCCAAATTGGATGATCGTACGACACACATCCTTCATTAGATCCACGACTGTAATCCTTTCGTTGTTTCGGGACTCAAAATGTCTCAGAATTTTGGTCTCTAGACTTTCGAGATGCCGATGGCTCTTGATTCCTACCACATGTCCCAACAGATGGATGGTTCTGATTTGCTTCGAGGTTTTCACTATGTATTTACCCGATCTCTTATCCACAGGACTTCCGACGCCTCGATACCCCGATACCTTTCGGGACCTTCGCTCGGCTTGAGAGGTTTTAAACCCCGTGCAACTCCCATTAGATTGGACGACTGACGGGTATCTAAGTGAAGATCTGATGGTTCACAATCTTCTCATCTTGCACCTTGGAAACCCAGTCGTAACCTCCTTGCTTCTTTTTCATATCGGACGACTGACGAGATTTCGTTAATTCTCTACATAGAATTTCGACCATGTGTTCCTTCCCTCTGACGATTCCTGTGAAGTGAACCAAGGATTCTTTCCCAGACTTATCCACCTATGACACGAACTTCTGATGCCTTCTAATCACTCAATATGCACCAACTCCTTGTACTGCCTTCAACAGTTTCAAAGGCTTTATCCTTCCTGAGCTTGCTCACAACTTCGAGTCTTAAAGAAGACCCTTGCCTGCACTCCTTGCGGCAACCTTCAAACACTTGAAGTGTTGGATCCTCTTCAACCTTGTGCACACTCTACAACATCACTCTCTCAATACTTTACTTAGGTTTGAAACTCTGATATTTTCCTCATTCTACATGCTCCTTGCACACTCCTGTGCCTGACTGCACCTCTGTGTGAATGAGAACAAAAGCTATCTAGTCTGAGCTTTCAGAGACAACCCTATGAACACCTTGTCAATGCACTCCTTGCGGACAATTCGACTGCACTCCTTGCAGGAACTCTTGCTCAGATAGATAAACAATTGAAACTCATTCTTCTTACTCTCTCTCTCTCTCTCAGATTTCAAACATTCAACAAGAAATCATTCATACATAGCATAAAAGAAAATGTATAGCAAAAAGAGTAAAACATTCATGAGCATAACATTCAAAGATGCATACACAGAGAATATAGGAACACCATGAGTCTGAATCACATCTTCCTCATATTAGTTCAGAACTTCTGTACATGGAGTCTACTACACAACTCTCTCTATTTTTCCTCTATGCTCTCCTACTCTTCATCATAATGTTACAATACACAATGAGGGTGTCTATATTCCATTTTCCCTCTCTCATTATAAACTATCTAATCTATGCATTAAAGCTACCTACTAACATAAATGTTTTCTTAGTCCTTCATACGAGAGCGGGTCGCTCAAGGTCTGATTGCAATCTATTAGTACGCCTCTCCTTAACTATCACATTTAGGTTTGGCGCATCCAATCTTCAAAAAAAATTTAAACAATGTATCATGTGCTCAAAATGTGTTGTGGTTGCCCCACACTCGCTTGACGTTGGCGATGCTCCTGCATCATGATTTTTGAAATCATGTGTAAAACTATTGAATGATCCATCCTTTGTCAAAATATTGCAAAATATATTAGAAAGATGTAGCATAGAAATAGAAGGAAAACTAGAACAAAAAAAAGTCAATCACCTACATACAAGGAGAAGAACAAGTAGGGAGTTATGACTAAATGCCAACATTAGAGATTTCAACATGGTATATATCATACTGGATCTAGGATCCAAAGTCAATGTATTACCCAAGAAGACATGGAAATGTATGGGTTATCCCACACTAGGATATTCACTCATCAGCTGAAACTAGCAAACCAACACAGAGTTCTACCAATTGGAAAACTAAAAGGAGTGACAGTAGACCTGGATGGAGTGCACACTAAATCAGACTTCGAAGTAATAGAGATAGTGGATGGCACAACATGATATCCAACATTACTCGGCTTGGATTGGGTGTTTGATAACTAGGCCATAATCAACTTAAAGACACAAAAAATGACATTTGAATCACGAGAATACAGGGTCATTGTTCCATTAGACCCATCAAAAGGGGAGAGGTTTGTAGAACCTACTTGCCTATATTTGGATGACATTAGCCAGTTGTACATGAAAACTGCATGAGATGAGGATTACATAAACCCAACTGCAGATGGGATACTCATTTTGTGGAGTATTACTTCATGTGTGTCAGACTTAGATACATGTTTAGGGAATTTGCAACAAAGACTACATGAAGTTTCCACAAGACGATGCACAAGAATATACCATGCAGTACGATGGGTAGGTAGATAGATAAGGGAACCACCCAGTTTCCATGGGGTAAATGATCTTGAAGCATTCTTGACATTGTACAAAGAGGAAGTATCAGAAAATCAGAGAATCTTAGCACTAGATATAGCACTTAAGGCCACACCTGGAAGATGGTGGGGAGTACACAAGGAAACAATCAAGGATTGGTACCAATGCAAGTGGTTACTGCACATAAGGTTTGGCGTAGAAAAGAAAAGAAACCAACAAAAAAAATATGATGGACAGGAGGCACCAGTGGATCACTTTGAGAAGTACAGAGCATTGTGGAAAATGACACCCCGATAGGAATGGCCTCATCATTTTGTACATAACTTAGAGGGCATACCAGCAAACTAGTATACAGACAAGGAATTGCACAGAGGAACTATGAGCTGGACAATACTGCAATAGAATTTTACAGTCACTTTCTCATTCAAGAATTAGAACTCTAACATAGATGCAACACTTAAAAAAATAAGAGGGGTGTTATTCATTAAGGAACCAAAAGTCAAAATCATAATAGAGGAACAACAACAGAACAAACAGACAATGAAAGAGCTGTTGTCATGCTACCATGTGCAGGAAGAATTACCAGATGAACATGATTCACGCAATATTCATATTGAGGAAGTGGAAGGTGAAAGAGAAGTGGAAGGTCCACCTCTAGAATCATAAGTAATTGTTGCACTGATCAAGGTGAAGAAAGTAAACATTGGGACAGTTGAGAATCCCAAAATGGAAAACATTGGAGACTACTGAGATGAGCAAACTGTAGAAAGAATAACAAAGTTACTGCACGGGTACATCGACCTGTTCCCCACAACGTTTACACAAATGAAGGGCATAGTCGTAGAGATAGGTGAAATGAAGATACCACTTAGAGCTGAGGAAATACTGATAATACAACGACCATATAGAATAAATCTGATATATAAGAAAAAATTCAAAGCTGAGATTGATAGGATGCTCGAAGTCAGCATCATAGAACCTGTGGAAGAATCTGAATGAATAAGCCCGATGGTAGTTCAGGAGAAAAAACAAGGCGGGATAAGAATAAGCATTGACTTGAGGAAGTTGAATGATGCATTCTTACATGACCTGTTCCCTACACCCTTCACAGATGAAGTGTTGGAGAATGTAGGAGGACGAGAAGTTTATTCATTCACCGACGAATTTTCAGGATACCATCAAATCAAGATAGCACCAAAAGACATATACAAGACCACTTTTTCTATGTAATGGTGATCCTACCAATTACACATTCATGTCATTTGGATTGAACAATGCACCGACAATATTTTCCAGAGTAGTCATAGCTGCATTTAAAGAATTCATCCACTAGTTCCTAGAAGTATACTTGGAGGATTGGACAACCTATAGTCTATTGAAATACCATGTATAGGTCTTACGACTGATGTTATAAATATGCAGGCAATGCCAGATATCATTAAACATCAATAAGTGCATCTTTGAAACACCGTTTGGGATACTATTGGGCCATATAGTATGCAAGCAAGGTTTACTCATAGATCCTGGAAAAATTGTAGTAATCGTTAACCCACCACCACCAAAAATAGTTCATCAACTAAGAGAGACAATGGGGCACATAGGATACTATAGAAAATTTATCAAAGGGTACATGGAGATCACTGCATCAATGGAAAAAAAATGTTAAGGAAAGATACAAAGTTTAGTGGAATGAGGATTGTCAAAACAGTCTGGATACATTGAAACAAAAGATGGTCACCGCACCAATACTAGTATTCCTAGACCGGGAGAAGACTTTCCACGTACACATAGATGCATCAACCATAGAACTTGGAGCTATTTTGGCACAGCCAGGAGTAGGATATTTGCATCATACTATAGTATTTTCTAGCATAAAACTGTCAGAATTAGAGAAGAACTATAACAATACAGAGAGGGAAGGCCTAGCTATGTTGTATGTGCTTCAAAAGTTCAGACACTACTTATTGGGGAAACATTTTAATATTTTCACAGATCACTCAGCCCTTAAGTACCTAGTCAACGAGCCAGTGTTGGTGTTGGTTGTGGAGCCTGATTATCTTCCTGATTTAGAGGTCTTTTTATTTCAGCCGTGTTTATACCCCATGAAGTATTTACACCCCAGAAGTATGTACACTCTTCCACGTGGGGGAGTGCAGAGGGGGGGTACCCCTTCTGCGGGGTCCGGGGGGTCCATCCCCCTGGCTGGGGGGTTTGGGGGCAAGCGGGCCCCCAGCGGGGGTTCGAGGGAGAAGCCCCCGAAGAAAAAATTGCCTTATTGTAATTTCATTGTAAATCTAGACCGTTCATTATAAGGTTGCAGATCTAACGGTAGAGATTATGTTAGGGTTTTTTTTCCCTAGAAGGCAACCCTCTTTTATGAGGGAAATGTATTGCGGCTATGGGTGATGGTGAATATTGTATTCTGAGAGAGGAGACTGTGAGAGAAAGAAGAGGAATTCACAGCGGGTTTTGCTGTAGGTTGTGTCCCTTCATTTGCTGGATAATAATAAAGGAAGGACCTGGCAATTTCTCTGGTGGAAGTAGCCCACATTGGGTGAACCACGTAAATCTTTGTCTCTCTTGTATTGTGTGTCTTCTGTGTTTTGTTTCTGAATTTGTTTTATTTTATTGCTCCGCGATCCTGTTTTTCTAATAATTGGGGGGGAGAATCTGTTGATGGTTACTATTGTTTCAAGAATTTGATTTTGAAGTAATAGTCAAGCCAGGGAAGATGAATGCAAGATGTGACCACCTATCAAGGGTTATGAACGGAGAGGAAACTACAAATTTAGAGGACAACTTTCCAGAAGAAAAATTATTTTTAGTCCATATCGTCGATGAATACTTCATCGACATCATCCAGTACTTGAGTATAGGGACTATGCCACAAGAATACAACACCGCGCAGAAGAAAAACCTAGTAGTCTGGGATGCATATTATCAGTTGATTGTAGGACACTTATACAAAATGGGCACATATAGCATCTTGAGAAGATATGTGCTAGAACATGAAATACCAAGGATTTTAGAAAAATCCCATGAAGGAATAGAAGGAGGATACTACGTAGGAAAATCTATCGCACATAAGGTATTTCACAGAGGACTATGGTGGCCAACCATTCAAAAAGACTCGAAAGACTATTTCCAGAGATGTGATGCATGTCAGAGAGTTGGTAAACCAATTAGAAGGGACAAGATGCCCCTGTGACCATAGGTAATGTTGTAGGTATTCAATGAATGGGAAATATATTTTGTGGGACCAATTAATGCACTAGCAAAGAGGACAGGAGCAAGGTACATTATCACCACGAAAAAATACCTGACAAGATGGGTGGAAGCATCACCAATCAAACATTGCAGCGCAAAAATAAAAACACACTTCCTATTTGAACATGTGATCACCATATTTGGTTGCCCAAGAATTTTGATGAGCGACCAAGGCACTCACTTCATTAATATCAGTATTAAGGCCACGACTGAGGAATTTGAAGTCCACCATCAAAAGAGTACACCATATCATCCACAAGAGAACGCAATAGTAGAAGCCTTTAAAAAAATCCTTGAAAATGCACTGACAAAGATCTGTAATGTCAATAGGGATGATTGGGACCTCAAAATACCAACAATATTGTGGGCATACAGGACCACATGTAAGAAGTGAATAAGACACATGCCATTCAGATTGTTATATGGACATGAAGTAGTGGTGCCATTGGAATTTTTCATACCCAGTCTACGTGTAGCAATGATTATGAACATGACAGAATGAGGCGTAGTACAGGATAGGCTGAGTCAACTGATGATCATGGATAAAGATAGGATCCTAGAAGGGTTCCACAAACAAGTTCAGAAAGTAAGGGACAATTTTTGGCATGACAGACATATCAAGAGGAAAACTTTCAAGGTAGGAGACTTAGTGTTGATGTATGATAGTAAATCCATTTAGCATCTGGGAAAACTCAGAATGCACTAGTTAGGACCATATGAAGTAAAAACTATCAAATACGGGGGAGTTGTATATTTGAATGACTTAGGAGGCATGGAACTCAAAGGGATGATTAACGGGAGTAGAATGAAGCTTTACAAGGACAATTGACCACCCACAACTTGAAATTCACCATGTAGTTTGTAAAAAAAAAGAAGGAGGACATCAAAAGGTACCAACAGAAGCACAATGCATCAAAAGGAGAAGGAGCATGCACAATTGACAATACGATCTTGATGGAGACAAGGCCAATGATTAGTTCAAAGAAAAAACAAGCAGGAAAGGAGGCTACGAAAAAAGAAGCTCCAAGTGACGGAGGCTAGCGGAATTGAATGCCGGAAACGACTAATGGGACGTCGCATTAATCGCGCCAACTAGAGACGGTGAGGGAAATCAATGGAAAGTATGAAGGAACTAATGGTTCAATTAAGGCATAATTGTGATAACGTCCTCGACAAGATTCACACAACACTAATAAAAGGTAGGGACGCGGGAGTGGAAAGGTTATTGTGAAATTGAAAAAGGCATAGAGCGAGAGAGAATATGAAGCAGAGAGTGAAGTTTGAAGAGGTTGCAGAGGCTCCTGAGTTTGAAAAACAACAAGTTTTTACCACCATGGCACCACCTAAATAGGGAGAACCAATCCAGACATCCAAACAACCCAGAGTTAGGACCATAGTACAATCACAATCGCAGGGAATGGAAAAACAACCGTATCAACCGCTAGAAGTTGTCAATGTGGACGAAATCTCATCACCAAATACAACAATGGGAATCCCCACACGCATCGAAGAAGAAAGCTAGTAGACAACACCTGCGGTCATATACATCTATAGGCCATAAGAGGGGTAGGGCAGAGAGACTGAATATGCAGGAAACCTAGGGAAACCAAAAAACCCTATAGAATCCCTGAGAGTCAATGGGATGGCCCCAAAATAGGAAGAAATGGTCGCACTAGAATAATCACAGACAACCGTGTTGGAACATCCATAGGTGGGAGTAGTGGAAGATTTCATTGGACGACCAGAGAAGTATGTCTAAGAATGAACAATGGAGGATGGAACATGGAGTCAACCACCACAGCAGAAGGAAAAGAAGACGGTACCTAGGTCACCATGCAGACAACCCACCGCAACAATTGTTTTGTCACACATACCGGCAGGGGTATATGTAAAATAAGATTTTTTAGGTTATGTAGAGAAATTGAGGTACTCATACCATGATGTAATGGACACAGACAAGTGCCGAGAGTTCACTAAGTCGGTCTACTTACAGACTGTGGGTATAGATCCCTTTGGGGAACCAGTTCATCAACCACTCCAGTGGGCAACAGGACTAGCCAAAACTGGCATTTTACTTCTGTTGGACCTACCTTACTTTGGGAGAGGCCAGTATGTAAATAGTTGCGTCAAGAAACTGATGGTAGTCACAGATGGAGGATATCTATGGCTGGAGCAGCTTTCCTCAATAGATGTAGAGCTTGTCGCACACATCATAGGCTGCCATCATGAGGCATAGATCCTACACAATTCCTAGAAGGAAAAAAAAAGGAGAAAGAAATGGATGAGGATATGAATAAGAAATACGACACTGAAAGGGGTTCATGCAGAATCATTATCAAGTGCATCAGTGACGTCAGGATGAGAATGGCCACAAAAATTATGGCATGCAAGTTGCTCAGAAAATGTCACAAGGAGGAAGTCATGGTCGAGGTTTTCATAGCTGCAGCACAGTGTGTCGAGGGTACAACACTCAACTGGGCCCCTTACTTATTGAATCTATTCCTAGATTACTGCAAGGATGCATAGGATCTGGGGACATAATTTCATTATTCATGGTTGACCATCCTGATAGCCATCATAGGATGGAAGGAGCTAAATTATACATTTTTTGTCACTAGACCCAAACCCTGCCACAAAGCATGATAAATATCCCTTGGAGTCACTTCGGATGCCAAGAACATGAGAGAGAATGTAGATATATTCAAAGGATATCTCCACGACCTACATGATACCATTTTCAAAACTTGGAGGATAACATTGGAATTTGGTGCACAGTATCAGGGCATAGCCAACTTCAAAGCTAGTAGACATGCGATGGGGATACAAACATGAAAGGACCCCAACAAGCAATTACTAAAACTGCATTAGTGCATCACGGAGGGGGGAATACAAATGACCATTAAGGATTGGGAATACAAATGGAGGATTCCAGTCCTCACTCAAGACATACCCGCAGAAATGGAAGAGGAGGAGGTCAGACATGAAAAAACACATGTTGAGGAGGTAGCACAGGAATAGACATAGTCCTAGGAATTAAAAATGCCCAATAAACCAAGGACATATCAAAACAGGCCACAAGAGGTGAAAGGGGGGACATCCAAGACAGGAGTCTAGACGGGGAAGAAGAATAACACACAGGTTCCCCAAGTACAACAAAAATAGGTCGAGGCAGTACAGGGGACTACATCAAGTGCTACTCCACAAGATTTAGGCTAGACTTAGTGGCCAACCACACAGACAGGGGGGTACATGCAAGAAGACAAAGGTGCATAGAAAACCTCTAGAATACACAATCATGAAGGATGATGAAGAAATGGTGGCCCAAGTAGTCTAGGATCGCATATTCGAGGATTTTGAGAATGTTTCATGCCAAAGAGACAGAATTGAAGAAGAGTTGGCATACATGCAAAAACTCCTTAGGCAGATCAGGGAAGCGCAGGAAGCAGAAAAAAACATAGAAATTTGCTCGTCAGCAACACATATAGGAGGAGAACCTAGAGCAAGGGAGCAGGATACAATCCAGACAATAGCACAACTGAGCTCAACATTTCAGATCGCACCCAGTATGTTGCACATGGATGAAATCATGGGGAAGACACCCCTAAAGGATTTGGCTCAACTGTAGTTGGTATTTTCACGGATACCAACCAAGGAACTGTATAAATTGTAAATCAGGGTTACACAGGAGGTACAGTCTTATGCATGCACAAATATAGTAGAATTGCAACAGGTAAAGGATAATCAGGATGATCTGGTATTAGTATTCGAGTAGGCTAATATTGAGACCAAAGAAGAGAAGGAACGCGTGAAGGGACTAGACTAGAAAGTGGTTGTAGCCTAGGATAAGATCCCAAAGAACATGTAGACGACTGAAGTCATGGCGACAGAGAAGGTTGATTAGCTTGTGTAGACAATCAATCAATACCAATAGGAGATTGAGAATCTTTGGGAGCATCTCACACCTACCACTCCACCGGAGGTGAGGGAGAAAAGGAAACATGAGGCAACAACGCATATACAAGAGATATAACGACAATTCCACATGGCATACGACTTGTTCGAGAAAGCATCACAACTTTGGATGAAGCTAGAAGATGATTAGCAGGTCCAGTAGTGGGACAAGGAAGGAGAATGGATAAGCATAGCTATCAAGGACCTCAAGTAGAGGCAGAAGACAATGTTGATCATGAATCACGTCAAAGGGGTGCAAGAAATGAAGAAACTACAAGAACAATGCATAATTGCGCAGACGCAGAAAAAGATGCACTAGACTCAAATGGAACCACTCCAGGAGCGAGCATCAAAGGTCATTACATAGGAAAAGGAAGCCAAAACATACATGGCACAAACCTAGGTAGAATGTGAAAGGATGGTCAACGACGAGATTGTAGTGTAGATATTGGACGCACTCAAGGAGAAGACCACACAGGCCCAAACATAAGAAACATAGCTCATGAAGAAGTTCCAAGTGATCATGAGGGAGATCGACGAAGCACACAAGGGTTAGGTGGTTCGGGACAAGCCACATGTCAGTGTTGGGGGCCTGTTGGAAGCAGATCAAATAAAAAATAAAGGTTATTTTTGGAAGGAAGGCATGCACGAGGAAAGTGACAGTTAGAAGGAAGAGCAGCACGCGCACATGCATGGAATACCTAACGACGTTAGGGTTAGGGTTTTTGTAATACATTTTAATGGATGATGAGACAAAAATGTATAATATAGATACCTAAGTCTCATAGTGAGATGGAGAGTCGGGTTTAGAGAATCCGAAGAGACAACGAGAGGAAGGAGTCCTGTTTAGATAACTAGTTGTAATACTTTGTCATATGACCCAATTTTGTAAGTTGTTGAGCTGGAGAGGGCCATAAGGGTGTATCTTGAGGGTTAGACCACAGGTTGAGGGGCATGGTGTGATATTGTATTCCTCACAATAGATATCGACCCAACTGAGGATGAGTTCTATAACGCGTGGCGCTGTAGTTTTGGAACTACCATAATAGAAGAGCTTGAGAGCCAGATCTTTGCAGATGTAGCCCAGGAGTGGGTGAACCATGGTAAAACCTATGTTATGTGATGAATTATTGTGTCTCTTTTATTGTTTATGAATATAGGTTAGCATGATGAATGAATGATCTAATGAGTTGAGTATATTACATGCATAATCAGAAATGATAATATATTGCTTTAATAAGTTAAATAGAACTCTAAGAGCACACTTATTAGATTTCCACTCAATCATGGACTGCAAACACCTGAGTATTGCAGTCACCCATTAAGACTATCTCGGGTGAGACTGTGCAATGCACTCTGTGTGCTACATTGTCTTCTGGTTTACCAGGAGGGCCGATAGTTTTAGAGGCTTTGTTGGAACCCCAATAGACTTGAACTTGGGTCAATCATGTTAAAGGTATAAACTCAAATATCAAACCAACATGGATGCCACATAACAATGATTTCTTGGAAAATTCACTCCCTAAAGGAGGCCATGGAACAATGGGTTCCCAGAAAAGGCACTCCCTGAAGGAGGTTATGTTTCCCTTATGGAGGTAACTAAAAATGACCAAGGATAAGGGGGCCTCACCACAAGAAGTAATGAAACTATATTGGTGGATCATTTTGATTAGGCCATGTGGCTTGTAATCACATGATGTCTGGGGACAATGGACACAATGTGGTTCTATAATGGTTCCCATGAAGGGTATCATGTGAGTTGGTGTTGTGTCGAGAGATAAGTCATATGGGACCAAGGTGGGAGATGGTTCTTCCCCTTGTATTATCATATGAGGATTGAGGGAAGGGTTGTTTCCAAATACCCAATATGATGGACCAAAGGTAAAATAGTAATAAGTATAAGTTTGAACAACCACCAAAGATGATCTGAAATAGTGTATCATATTCACTATTTTGTGTAATATCCATGGATGGGGTTGGGACTTTAAATTCTTTGGAAACATCTCCTATATGGGAATGATTGATCATCATGGAATTGGAGTCCACGGAGTCCTTATCAGTGATAAGAAATGTTCTTATTTGAGATGGAGTAATGAAATTATCAAGGAAGATAATATTAGAGCATGCACTAATTGAATTGTTAGGACCCTGTGAGAAATCAATAGGAGAACCTAGATGGAGGTTATCACTAAGACACTAAAATAAGTGGTGGCCTCAAAGAATTATTCATCCTCTGGGAAGAATAGAGTTGAGAGGTTGTGTTTTCTTTTTAGATTGGGGGAAGAAACATGCATGGATTCACCCAAGGATGAATGAATCATCTTAGCTGCCAGCCTGAAGTTGTGAGGAGGTGGTTCCATATCCATGGGATTTCATTTAATAGTAGTGGTTGTTTCACAACTAGTCATAGTCGATGCATAGTGCATGGAATCGATGTGAGAAATAAGAGGATATATTCTATTATGAGAATATTGTGGGGGGGGGGATCATAGTAGGAGAGTTTATCAATGGTGATGATTCATCCCTCATGTGGGAATATCATGACTCGAAAGAGTGAAGACACCACAACATTCATGGAATATATTAAATCATGACCCAGGAGAATATTTTAAACCATCAAATCAATCATTACAACAACATTGATAAAAATGGTCTTATCACCTAACCCATTGGGGATATTAGGAAATACCCTAAGGGGGGATAGAGTCTACCATCAAAGGATATTAACTCAGTCATTAATGGGACAAGAGTAGGAGAGATTAGTTATTTCCAATCTAATGAGGACATAGTACATGAGGGTTCCTCATCATCTATAATGCATCAATGAACCGTAAATTTTTTAATGATGACCCGCACTTGAAACAGGGTAGAAGATGGTAGTCATTCTAGAGTAAGTTGTTCCTAATGAATGTTGATTGTCTATGATGGGTGTGGATATACATTTCCATTTTCCTTACAAGGGTAAGGTCTAGTATATATTTTGGTACTAGAGGTGAAAGGGGTGCCCCCAAGTCTACATGATTGAGTCTTAGTCATGAGGTAGATTGGGTGTGAGAGGGGGTTACCCATTTAAGGGGTAACAAATGATTTTGAGGTGCATGAAATATAACATGATGGACTAATGGGTTTACGGAGGGGGAACTTCGAGATAGTGATATGAGTACCACTAAGTTTATTGTGTTGTGTGCACTCTAAACAGACTGCTTGGACTAGATCTAGAGTGAGGCCAGGGAATTTATGGGTTGGGTGACCATCTAGCTCACAAAATGGGAAAGGTTTATTATTCCATGTATGTGTGATACATTCATTCTTGGTTTTATTTTATTTCTTGTGGGTAATATGAGTTTCCCCATATTTACAATAATTTCCCCCATGTCATGGGCACTGACAGTGGTTATTTCTCTTCTTACTCCTTATGAGTGGTGGATGACCAATATAACTCGGAGAAGGGGCCCAAGTTTGTCTAAACTAGGAAGAAAAGGATATGATTATATATGGTATGTTTTTTGGTCCTTCCATGGTGGCAAATGGTTTGATATCCAATTCTTGAGGAGGAACGGATACTAGATGGTTTTCTGGTGGAAGTTTCACAAAGAAAGGTAGAACCAATCAAGTCCAAAACCAACACCACAACACTCAAAGTGGAGCGAGGAAGTTGAACCGATGAGGTGTTAAAACCAAGAATACCTCCCAACACTAGTGGGAGGATAAGTAAACATCTATAATGATTGGGATTTTGTAGGTCCCCTATGATTCCAGACTATCAAAAAAGTGTGTGACTTTGGTAAGGTGAAAGGATACAAAACACGTGATTTAACCAATATTGAACATGACCTACTTTAACAAAATAACTAATAGATGCATATGGTTAGTAATGAATAAGAATAACACATATAAATCAATTGTAAAGAAAAAATGTTGGTTGGGTATTTTATGGTATTATTTGCATGGGGAATAATAAATAAAATGCGCGTTTCCTATAAACCTATCGTTCTTCCTCTCAAATAACATTGGGCATTCCAATAGCACTCAAAAATGGAGTCTGAAGCCATTGTAAGAGGAACTAGTGAATGTATGAAAATATAGTTATAATGAGAGGTAAAGGGGGCATATCTTGAAAGATATGGCGATATTTCCCAATAGTCACACAAAATATGACTTAGGTGCAATTGTAGCCCACAATTGCTACCTGGATGAAAAATCCTAGTTTTTGACCAATAAGATACCTCAGTCAAGTGAAGCATGGGACTCTTGGCCTAAGAAATTGGTCACAGGATAGGTAACCTCACACGATTTGGGTGGATTAAGAAGGTATGCGTAGAACAAACGAACCTCGACTCATGCCCCTTCACAGGTATCTCCCTTATTTATGTTGTTGAAACCCTTGACTTGGTGGATTTTGGATCCCTAATTCATCAACTTCTAAGTTTCAATGTAAAAAATATGATGGGGGGTTGTTTGTATGCCTACCCCTGAAATCCTAACTTAGACTAAAAAATTCTTTTGTGCCCCTCCTTTGGAGGATTTAATGAATTTTCATGATTGAAATTTTTATAAATCAGGCTGAGAGACTAGGGTCTTGGACCATTCTTTTTTATTTAATGATTTGATTTTGAACATTAATAATGATGTATTGAGTCTTTTTTATCCTCATAGATTGCTTGTGAGCACAAGGATGAGAGAATACTTTGAACTCAATTATATAATATAAAATTTCAAGTGTGGCAAGTGATTTGTATGCAAGAAGCTAGATGGTGCACAAAATATTTTATTAAGTTAAAATGTAAGGTTGCAAGATGTGGACTTTGTGGGGTTCTTTATAAGTCTTGTTTAATTAACTTACTAGATGTTTTTAAAGACACCTTGCTGAATTCAAAACACAAATTTTTAGGCTGCTAGCGATGTGGACATGTGGGTCCTTATTGATCTTTAACTCCCTACATTATTGTTTACTCTATCAAAATTGAAACTATCCTAGATTGCAAAAATTTGGGCATGTATGGACTAGTTACAATTTTAAGGTTTATTACATTTATCCAAAGTAAACTACGAGGTACCCAAGGGGGATTTGGCCTCACCTAAAGATGATTTTGCAAAATGGGAGATGAAAATGTTATAGCAACTCTTTTATGATTTCCCAAGATCACTCAAGAGAGTGAAAGGGAAAGACCATACATAGATTATCACAATTAGTTCCTACTCCTGAGTAATTGGAAATGGTTGATAAATCAAATTTTAACTAAGAATTATAATTCTCTAACTAGCCATCGATGTGGAAAACATAAAAATATTAGTGTTTCATTTTAATTCCTTTAGTGTCTAGGTTGTCTTATTGACTATGCAAGAAAGAACTTGAAGTATAATTCTTCTACTTTACAAAGTGCGGAAAATTGAACCCTAAACCCTACTTGATGGGAAAAGATTAAAAAATTCCAAAACAAATATATGCACAGGCTATATAGGTATCATTCACACCAACTATGCAAAGAGAAAAAATAGCATAGACAACGCAAGTCAAACACAGAGAAATCACACCAATACCACGTGTCTGTGTGACTATTTCTTTGAAATTCGTGTTGACATGGAACTATAACTAAGAAGGAAAATTCAGATGATGTTCACTTCATCTAAGGCCTAATTACTCAATTCAAAGGCTCATTTAGGCCATTTTTCTAAACGTGCATACATAAAACAATGAGAATAAGAGTTTTGATGGCCTAAAGACGAATAATTTTGATTCATTCCCTAGTATGGTATCCAAAATGTTGTGGTAGTTTCATCACTTGGGTGAGAAGAAAGAAAATCACTTAAGTGTCTTGTTAGGCTAGCAAGACACCACAGTAAAATGTTGGCTAGTTAGTGAACCAACATGCAAAGTAAATAGGAAATAAACACAAATTAAATGATGCATAAGCAAGAAAACATAAAACTAGAATTTGAGACAAGTGGAGATGGTCATCAATGGAAAGGATTGCATTAGTAACACCATAGAGAAATCCAGGGAACTTATGAGCTTCCATCTTCCTCCATGGAAGGGCCCTCATAGTACCCAATGTATAACTTCTTCTCCTCTTACAATATGGAAATGGAAATGAAGAATTACAACTAACATCTCAAGAGGTGAGAATCTTGGCCTTAGTTATGGATGTTTGAAGGCTCTTTAAGAATAATGGAATCTCAATATGTAGTTCAAAAACACAAAATATCACTTGAACTCTTGGTTTTGCACATACCCCAAGCTTTCTTTTATAGGACTCCTTCAACTTATTTTCCAACTATTTTGCAATAAGAATGGAGATCCTTCATGTAGGTACTTATCCTAGTATTCAAGTGGTCCCAATGCTAATATTAGACCTGGATAGTCAGCCTCATATGGTACACCTGAGTTGACGGTGCATGAGATCCAACCAGGGTCATTTATGGGTCATTTTTCACATTAGCATGGATTTCTCTGATGACATTCACATAGGTTATTCCAATAACACGGATTTGAGTTTTTTTGGCCTATGTTGTTTAGTGAAAATAGTGCACAGCTAGCTTTGGTATCCCGCACTGAAATTAAGGGATCTTCTTTCCATAGTTTTGTGGCTTTGTTGAATGGAACCTATTAATGTTGGAGGTATGTTTTTTGGAGTATTGCACCGGTGATTTCTTCAGCCATCACATGCATTTCTTTGAGTGATTTTTTGGTGATAACACTATGATACATGACCAGGATCTACCTATGTTTCTTTGGGAAGAGGCGTGTAACATGGTAGTATATGTGTATAACAAGAGTCCTCATAAGATATTTGGGGACAAGACTCCAAAGGAGGAATTCACAAGAGTGAAGCTAGAGATAGGACACTTGAGGATATTTGGTTGTCCAGTATACATCCATGTGCCTATGGAGAAGAGGACAAAGTTGGAGCCTTCAGGACAAAAGGGTATATTTTTGGGGTACAAAGAGACCTCAAAGTTTTATAGGATCTTCATACCAACACATTAAAATATAGTTGTGAGAAGAGATGTTAATTTCGAGGATAACTTGGAATCTAGGAAATATCAAGAGTCACCAGTAGTGGAAATGGACAAGGAGTGGGAGGGTCAGAAGGATGAGAAGTGCTCAGTAGATTCCAGTTTTGGAAGTCAAACTTCAGGTGGGGAAGAGGAGCTAGCCCCTTCCATTTATTTTAGGAGACCCAAATGGTTATTACAAACATTGAGGGATGTTGGTGAGGCTCATAGAAGTGTATTCAGGGAGAGCAAGTCTCCGAGGAAGTTTCCTAACTATATTGTGCTTATGAATAGCATCAATGATGTTGATATTTCCATTTTTTAGGAAGAAATGGATTATTAGGTTTGGTGGGAATACATAGTGGAGGAGAACACCTCTATCATGAGGAATGATTTTTAGGACATAATTTCGGGACCATAGGGGAAGTCAATTATTAGTTCCATGTCGATCTACAATATTAATCATGTCGAATATGGTAGCATCGAGAAGTTAAAGGAGAGGTTTGTGGTGAGAGGATTCTCTTAGAAAGAGGGAGTGGACTACAAGGAGACAATTTCTCTAGTCAGAAGGCATGCTTCTATTTCGACTATTATTTCTATTACTTTATTTATGGGGTGGAGGATTCACCAGATCGATGTGAAGATAAATTTCCTCATTGGGATCATTTAAGAGGAGTTATATGTAGATAAACATCAGGACTTTGAGGTACATGGGAGGGAGTCTCATGTGTGCACGCTTAAAAAAACTCGGTACAAACTCAAACAAGCACCTAGGGCATGGTATTCTAGGATTGACAGATACTTGCAGAGTATGGGATTCAACAAGAGTGAGGTGATTCCTAACTTGTACTTGATACTTGTTGGGAATGATCCACTCATATTGGTGTTGTACGTTGATGATTCTTTTCTCATAGGTGAAGAGGAAATTATAGCAAGGTACAAATAAGATTTGACTATAGAGTTTAACATGAAGGATGTTGGATTGATACATTATTTCTTTGGGTTAGAGGTATGGAAGATATCAGGGGAGATATTCATGTGTCAAGAGAAGTACACAATGGGTATATTGAGAAGATTTAGGATGGATGATTGTAGACCGATGGATACACCTATGGTTACCAACCTAAAGAAGGTTTTCACTTTAGATTCATAGTTAGTGGATCCTAGGATAGACATGAAGTTGATAGGTTCATTGATGTATTTCGTCAACCCAGGAAAAATATATGTTTTTATTTGAAAAACTTGAGTCGGTTCATGGTGGAGTCGAGGTAGGTGCATTGGATAGTAGAGAAGCATATGGTCAGGTACTTGAGAGGTACAATGGATTATGGCTTGAGCTATCTTGGAGATGATGGAGTGAGGTTGCAGGGATATTCAGACTCAAATTGGGAAGGGAGTGCAATATACAGGAAGAGTGCCTCAGGGTGTTGCTTCATCTTGGGATCAACATTGATTACATGGTTCAGTAGGAAGATAACTTCCATAGAACTTAGTTTAGTAGAGAAAGAGTATATGGAAGTGAGTATGGAAAGTTTTGAAACCATTTGGCTTCGCAAATTGCTTACAGGTCTATTTTATCAGGAGTTAGAGCCCACTATGATATATTGGGATAAGCATAGTTGTATCAAAATCTTTGAGAATATATTATTATATGAAAGTTCCAATCATATTGAGTTTAGGTATCACTTCATTCGAGACAAGATCCAGAAGGGAGCAATCAATCTTCAATATGTTTACACATATGAGTAGGATGAAGACATTATGACCAAACCCTTGGTTAAAGGGAAGTTTGTGTTCTTCAGAGACAAGCTTGGAGTGGTGCAAAATACCTTCCTTGCTAAGATGGAGTGTTTATTTTTGTACCATAAAATGAGTACTTTTGTATAGGCCTAAGTGTCTAGACATGTAGAACTCATCCAAATAATTCTACATTAATAATTTACTTTAATTAAATGAATTATTAAAGTAAATTTCTTTTATTAATTAGTTGAGATTTATTTAATGAAATGCTAAAGTTATTATCATTAGTGAATTAAATCTTAGCCACTGATCTCAAGTGAGGTGATACTTAATCTCATCCATCAATCACTTTGGAGATTAGGGTTACATCATAACTCAATATTATAAAGGAAAGGTTAGGGTAATGGAAGAATCACTTTTTCATATATAGAGAGAGAAAATAAAGACTTTTTCTCAATGATATCTCAGATAGGTGGATAAGGAATTTCATATAAAGATCATTACAGGTCAGGGAGTAGAGAGAATATGGATAGCCATAAGAAGATCCATCATATCAGAGCCACATCGGTAGTTAAGGATAAGTGCACACTACACAGTGAGGACAAACACACATGCACATGAGCTACAATGCAGGAAAGTGAGTATGTATGTGGGTGGTAGTGTGGAAAGGAACATACAAGTTCCGAGACTTGATTTTACAATATCGTAAAACCAAGGAGGGGTTGCTAGGGTTTTCAGGTCATGTCTATAGTTTTATGAATTTCTCTGTGGGCCATTTTCCTAGTAAGGTAGCCCTTGTAGGATTTGATACTATTCTAATGATAATATGATTCGAAGGGTATAATATATTTTTGTATTGTGTATGATATTTGGTTTCCAATATTAATTCCACTATTTATTTGAGTTAATTATTCTAAACAATGTGTTTTCTCTTGTGAGCTGCAAATTTGATTTACATCAAGGAAATCACTAGTAAAAAATTTACCTGCGTGTCAGGAATAGAAAGTTAACACTTCCATATTTGTTGCCTTCATTATTTATTCATATAATTTGTTTATTTGTGAAACCCTTATTTCATAATTGATGTTTGATGGCATCACCTTCGTATAACACCCAAATATAACATGCACATTTTGATGCTTCCCTTCTGGAATTTAATTCAAGGTCTTGAAAAAACATAAGTTAAAATCTATGATCCTTTCACCTTTTTGAAGACGTATTTTAGTGAACTACATAATTAAAGTATGATATGTGATTGGTTATGAATACCTGGTCATAAAAATATCTTAAATATCATCAAAAGAGCCAAATGATTGAGCTAGGAGAGAAAGGTACTAGTCATAGGATGGGCTTATCAATGTTTGAAGAAAGATTCTAACCATCACATCATCATGTTAAATCAAATGAATGTCACATATGGAGATGAATTTAAACATATGATTCTTGGGATCCATGATCCCATTCCCTGTGAAAACATGAAAAATTTATTGGGGGGGATTAGGTAACTGATGTTGTTCTCACCATAAGTTGAGGGGACCAGAACTGGCTCTCCTTCTTGGATTTATTTATCTATAATTTTCTCTTATTTCATTATCAAGAACTTCATTTATTTTCTCTTATTGATCTCCCATGGTTGCTATGTTCACAACTTCAAATGTTGAATCATTGGTTTCTTGATGATTTTCAAGATTCTTTCTTTTACTTCCCATCAAAGGAACTTTTTAGGATTCCAACGTTTAGGATTTTATTGTTTTCTTCTTATTTATGAGATATATCTATTGCTTCTTCATGAGACATAGCTTCCCATGTTCGTTAATGTTCCTCATGACTCCTAGTTGTTGTTATGGATACGTCATACAATTGATGAAGACTACTTCCTTGCTCTCTAATTCCAACTTGTATTTGAGATTGGTTGGGATCTTGTTGAGTCATTAAAATTTTATAGTTTGTGAAACCATCATTTTGTTGAAGAGATCCCTAGTATGGTCGGCAAAAATGTTGATCCCTAACACTCTCAAAATCTTGAAAAAAACCTCATAAGGATAAATCCCCTTGCACTTTTAAAGAGGTGGTACTCCTCTATATGAATAATATATATAATAATAATAATAATAATAATAATAATAATCTAATTTTAAGGTCACGGCCAAGCTAGACACCAAATTGACGCATAATACCCCCTTTCTTGTGGGACAAAGTACCCCCTCTGCACAACTATTTGACTTCTAAAGTCTATAGAGGTATACATACTGACATAGACCCTATCGGCCCCTCGGGACTGAGATCCGCTCACAGGATCGTTCTATATGCCCTTCGAGCTGGATCGGCTCTTTCGGATTCCCTGCTGGAATCTCAATTCGATAGATCCACAGGTCCTTTTTTAGAGGCTCCCCTATAAAAACAACACTAGGCGTGAGCTCCTATCTTCCCAAGCAACCACAACGCTATGACTAAGGCCCAAATTCCAAAGGCACTTATCGTCACTCGCAAGTTCGTGAGTTGAAGCTCTCGACTCCTCCTTCTCAATATTTTGATACTCGAAATGGTGATATGGGTATGGCTCCTATTTTGTCAGCCCCTTCTGAGTGTGACCATCGGCTAGGCTAAATTCTATCTCTTTTCACCTCTCGCGCCTTCACAAGTTCAACCGTTGATACTTGGAACCTTTCTTTCCCGGACCCTCGAGAGGCGAGATTCGACTTTTCTCCTCTCATTCTCGCTTCTCTCAACTTCGCGAGTCAAAGTCTTGAACCTTCATTCACTTTTCTCCTGAGTACCTGAGACGTGAGAGGTCAACGGGGTGTTGAGTCCTTCGAATATCTGATGTGTGTCTACCGGTCCACTTCCCGGGCCCACCATGTGGTTCTTCCACATGTCTCTTAGGTGAAACCTTGGCACTTCATAGCTTTGCTTCTCGCAACTTCGAGCACCCAAATTTTGGGCTCTCACCCGACGAACCTCCGAGTTCACGAGATCCTTTGATCTTTGACACCTGTCCTCCCCCGATGGATGGCTTAGATTATTTCGCGACTTCTCTTCTCGCTGCTTCGGGACTTTCGAGACGAAAGTATTGACCTTATATCCTCCGATATGTGAAATGGAGAAATTCTGACACGTCTTCTTCATGGGTCCCATAATGGAGCTTCCCTCCTTTTTGGAGTTCTCAGAATTTGCGACTTCGCGAGTCCAAATCTAAGCCTTCATCTCCTCAACTCACAAAACCCCAACATGGTTAATGAGGCTTTGACCTCTCGGTGAGTATGCCACCTATCCACTTTCAGATGGATGGCCGTGATTCACTTCGCAACTTTTCCACTCGCAAAGTTGAATGACCTCCCTTTCAGACCTCCAATGTCCGAGTCCCCGATACGGGTGATCTCGCGACACATGTCCTTCTTCCGGCGAACGACTCAGATTCCTTCACTATTTTCGCGATTTCACCCTTCACCACTCTTCGTGTGAGGTCTAATCATCATGCAACTCTCAACATATCTAATGGCTATCAGATTCTTTGCTCAAGATCTGACAACTCAAATCATATCTCCTATGCACTCTTCCTGTACTACCTCCTGGACGTGAAAACCTTCAACGGTCCAGATGTTTTTGGCTGATCCGATGACATTTGTTGCTCCTCTCGAGCTTTGGTGCTTTTCTTCCAACACTTGGAAGAATTTCAAATTCTCGAAGGCCTCGAACTTCACTCCTTTTCCTCTATGAGCTCTGTGACTTGAGTCCTCTCTGGTGCATATGAATATGTCGTCCCTCCTGAGCTTTGGGAACTTTGAACTCTTTCAGAGAGTTCTCTGGACTCTAGACCCCTTGCAGCTATGGATCCGTGCACCGAAAGCACTATTCCTCCTGATATTTACTTTCGAATCCTTGAGGGATTCTATGACTTCTGTGCTTCTACAGAGTCTTTGCACGCACATAAAGGTACTATCAGTCCTGAGATTTTCCCTTCACTCAGACTTCTAAGGAAATAATTCCTTCTTCTTTCTCCTCCTGCTAGAGAATGTAATGCCCTCCTAGCTATCCTTCTGCTCAAGCAACCTCTTGCTGAGACTTTCAAGGTGTTCAACAACCCTGCAGAGATCCTTCCTCTTGGACTCTTCTACTAATTCTAGAACTCAAAGAGTTCTTTTCTCCTGTGCCTATCTGCCCATATACTCAATGCCCTCCTGGCAGAGTATTTTCTCACAGAACATCCAGTAGTTCTGTCTTTTGTGTCCTCCTTACTCCTGCTCAATGCCCACTTGGCAGAGATCTCAGAATTCTTAGTAATTCTGGCTTCTGTCTGAACTCACAACAGAGTTCTTCTGTCTTCTGTGCACTCCTTGCACCTTCTCACTGCCCTCTTGGCAGAGCTTCACAGAAATCCTCAGAGATTCTATCTGCAATTGAGTTTTCTCATACACAACCTTGACTCTTGAGGTGTTCAGTAACCTTAAAGGTCTTCCTCTGAGTTAATGACTTCATCTTCTGTGCCCACCTGGCATGTCTTTGTCTGAATCCGCAGAGTTCAGAAGTGCATCTATGCACTGGTGTCCAGAGACCGCAGTACTCTATCACGCCCTCTTGGCATGGAACCATAAAGAACCTCTCAAGCCCAAAATCTAAACAACTCCCTGCTAATGTCTAGCATACATCTACATCATAAATTGGACACACACAGACATTCATTCAACATAGGAAATATGTAGGAAAAACTACTATTTGTATTAAATGGCAAATGCATGTTTTTACAAGGTGTTCCTGAGCATGGCCTGTAACAAGGTCTTGGTTCCTTCTCTATCTGATGCTAGCTTAATGATTCTACTAACTATTCCAAAATGAGATCTAAATTGATCTTTTACCTGAGGGGGCTCTTCGATCTCTTCCCTCCAAACCTCAACTACCCTATTCAATTCCATTGAATGGGTTGTCTAGTCTGCAAATCAGATCTAGATATCAGCCTTCAAAGCATTAAAGGCCTATCTACCTCTATGCCTGTGCAGAGAACGGCTCTATGGATCAACAACCTAAAACATTTAATTACATTCATTTCAAATTTTAAATGAGGCTGCGCCTCTCTTGCATGCACGATTTGAAATCCACTGACATGGCTGGCTGGTTGGCTGGTCGACGTGGAGAGATGCTCCTACATCACACTCCTCAGCTACAAAATTCATGATCTCCTGCTCATGAGCTTCCCATCTCAGCTGTGGAAATCCTCCTAGATCCCAAACAAATTTCTAGAGTTGTTCATCTGCTCCATCTCCCTGTTGTTGCTACTTCTTTTGTGTTGTTGTTGCTGCTTCTTTCCTTCCGCTCAACTTCTCCTTGCTAACAGTTTCTGCTGACCTGAACATCAACTCCCTGATCTCGTCGATCACTTCATCCAGCTGCTCTAGTGGCTGGTTCTATTTTTGCAGTCTCCCTAGATGCAAAATTTTTCTACAATTGAGTAGATCATCATGATCTCCCATGCCTTCTTCTTTTTCTACTTCCAACTTCACCCGTTGGATGTTCATGCCTTTCACTATCACCCTTCTCTCCAGGGCTTCAATCTATTCATATAGATAATCCAAACTAATGCTATCTACCTCTTCCTCTTCCTCCACTTCTGCAAGCTCCAATGCTGCAGTCCTTTTAGGTTCCTCGCTGAAAGTATTGAGGCATTCCTTAGAATACTCATCTTCTTCTTCTGCTTGGGAAGTTTCTAACACCTACTCCAATTCTTTTTCCCTGATAGTCTCAGTTGGCTGCCTTTCTGCTTCTGCGGTTTTCACCTTAATATCCACAACGCAGACTTCCACCTTTCCCTGAGCAAATGGTAGGAATATTTCAATTCCTCCAATCATCAGAATGCTATTCTGATTTTCCTCTTCTGTCAGCTTCATCTGCTGACCTAAATCCAACTTCAAGCTCATGTTCTATGTCATGTCCTCTGGTTGATTCCAACTCACCTACTCATCCCTGCCCACCTGGCAATATGGGATTTTCTTGCTGCCCTCCTGGCAGTCTATGGTATCAACTGATTCCATCTCTGTTCCCTTGCCCACCTAGAAAACTAGAAACCTTTCGCTGCCCTCCCTGCAGTCTGTGAGATCCCACAACGATCTCAATCCATTACCCACATGGCAATTGGGAATTTCTTTTCTTCCCTCCTGGCAGTTCTTGAGATCTTCAGCTGATCCCAATTCGTCCTCAGCATCACTGAGATTTCTCTCAGTCTCTGGCTCATACATATGAACCCTTTCTTCTGGTCTATTGAGGTTTTCAGCATGCCTCAACCACCTTCTCAATAGTTTACACTGCCTTATGACCATCAACTGTTTGACTGGCCATTTTACCTTCGACTTCATGGGCCATTCATATACCCATCTTGATGTTGCATTCTACTGCATCTCCAATGCAAGTTCATCCATCCTCGTGTTTATCTCAGTGAGTTATTCATCCCATTCAACTTCGCTCATCAGCTCTCAGATTTTCTTTCCAGCGTATCTTCGGCCTTCAGTAGCCATATCATTGTCCCTGTCTACCCTCTTGGAAAACTTGTTGCTATCACTCTAAAACCTTGAGTGTTTCCAACCTCTTCTGTAGTCCTCCTGACTATCTCCTTGATCGCTACTTACCTAGAACCAATCATCTACAGAGCTTCCAGTACCCTACCTTCTTTTTCCCTCTCTGCCTGCAGTATATAGACAAATTTCTTAGCTTTGATACCTAAACTGACGCAGACCCTAACGGCCCCTCGGGACCGAGATCCGCTCACAGGATCATTCTATATGCCCTTCGAGCCAGATCGACTCTTTCAGATTCCCTGCTGGAGTCTCAATTCAATAGATCCACAGGTCCTTTTTTGGAGGCTCCCCTATGCAAACAATACTAGGCGTGAGCTCCTATCTTCCCAAGTGACCACATCTCTGTGACCAAGGCCCAAATTCCAAAAGCGCTTGTCATAACTCACGGTCTCACGAGTTTGCGAGTCGAAGCTCTTGACTCCTCCTTCTCAATCTTGCGATACCCAAAATGGTGATACGGGTATGGATCCTCTTTTGTCATCCCCTTCTGAGTGTGACTACCAGCTAGGATGAATGCTAGCTCTTTTTGCCTCTTGCGCCTTCGCGAGTTCAACCGTCGAGCCTTGGCACCTTTCTTTCCTGAACCCCTGAGAGGCGATATTTGACTTTTCTTCTCTCGTTCTTGCTTCTCGTGACTTCGTGAGTCAAAGGCTCAAACCTTCGTTCCTTTTTCTCCCGAGTACCCGAGACACGAGAGGTCAACAAGGTGTTGAATCCTATGAATATCTGACACATGTTTTCCGGTCCACTTCCCGGGCCCACCGTGTGGTTCTGCCACGTGTCTCTTAGGTGAAACCTCGACACTTCATGGCTTTGCTTCTTGCAACTTCGAGGACCCAAATTTTTGGCTCTCACCTGTCAAACCTCTGAGTTCACAAGATCCTTTGATATCTAACACATGTCCTCCTCCGATGGATGGCTTAGATTATTCCGTGACTTCACTTCTCGCTGCTTTGGGACTTTCGATATGAAAGTCTCGACCTTATATCCTCCGATATGCGAAACAGTGAAATTATGACATGTCTTCTTTGCAAGTCCCACAATGGAACTTCTTTCCTTTTTGGAGTTCACGGACTTCACGAATTCGCGAGTCTAAATCCTAAGCCTTCAGCTCCTCAACTCACAAAACCCTGAAATGGTCAATGGGGCTTTGACCTCTCGGTGAGTATGCCACCAGTCCACTTTTAGATGGACGGTCCTGATTCACTTCACAGCTTCACCACTCGCGAAGTTGAATGATGTCCCTTTCTGACCTCCGATGTCTGAGTCCCCAATACGGGTGATCTCGTGACATTTTTCCTTCTTTTGGTGAATGACTCAGATTCCTTCGCTATTTTTCACGATTTCTCCCTTTTCCGCTCTTTGCATGAGGTATAATCTTCGTGCAACTCTCGAAAGATATAATGGATGTCGGATTCTTTGCTCAAGATCTGATAGCTCAGATCATCTCTCATGTGCACTCTTCCTGTACTGCCTCCTGGACGTGAAAACCTTCAATGGTCCATATCTTTTTGGCTGATCCGATGACATTTGTTTCTCCTCCCGAGATTTGGTGCTTTTCTTCCAACACTTGGAAGAATTTCAAATTCTCAAAGGCCTCGACCTTCGCTCCTTTTCCTCTATGAGCTCCGTGACTTGAGTCCTCGTTGGTGCGTATGAACATGCCATCCCTCCTAAGATTTGGGAACTTTGAACTCTTTCAGAGAGTTCTATGGCCTCTGCACCCCTTGCAGTTGTGGCTCCGTGCACCAAAAGAACTATTCCTCTTGAGCTTTACCTTCGAATCCTTGAGGGATTCTATGACTTCTGTGCTTCTGTAGAGTCTTTGCATGCACACAAAGGTACTATTTGTCCTGATCTTTTCCCTTCACTCAAACTTCTAAGGAAATAATTCCTTCTTCTTTCTCCTCCTGTTGGAGAATGTAATTCCCTCCTAGCTATCCTTCTGCTCAAAAAACCTCTTGTTGAGACTTTCAGGGTGTTCAACAACCCTGCAGAGATCCTTTCTCTTGGACTCTTCTACTAATTCCAGAACTCAAAGAGTTCTTTTGTCCTGTTCTTATCTGCCCATCTACTCAATACCCTCCTGGCAGAGTATTTTCTCACAGAACATCCAATAGTTCTATGTTTTGTGTCCTCCTTACACCTGCTCAATGCCCACTTGCTAGAGCTCTCAGAATTCTTAGTAATTCTGGTTTCTGTTTGAACTCACAACAGATTCCGTCTATCTTTTATGCACTCCTTGCACCTGCTCACTGCCCTCCTGGCAGAGCTTCATAGAACTCCTCAAAGATTCTGTCTACAACTGTGTTTTCTCATACACAACCTTGCCTCCTGAGGTGTTTAGTAACCTCAAAGGTCTTCTTCCAAGTTAATGACTTCAACTTCTGTGCCCACTTGGCACATCTTTGTTTGAATCCACAGAGTTCAGAAGTGCATCTATGCACTGGTGTCTAGAGACCGTATTACTCTTTCATGCCCTCTTGGCATGGAACCACAAAGAACCTCTCAAGCCTGAAATATAAACAACTCCCTGCAAATGTCTAGCATACATCTACAACATAAATTGGACACACACAAACATTCATTCAACACAGGAAATATGTAGGAAAAACTACTATTTGTATTAAATGGCAAATACCTGTTTTTACAAGGTGTTCCTAAGCATGACCTGTAACAAGGTCTCAGCTCCTTCTCTATCTCATGCTAGCTTAAGCATTCTACTAACTATTCCAAAATGAGATTGAAATTTATCTTTTACTTGAGGGGGCTCTTCAAGCTCTTCCCTCCAAACCTCAACTACCCTATTCAATTCCATTGAATGGGTTGTCTAGTCTGCAAATCAGATCTAGATATCAGCCTTCAAAGCATTAAATGCCTATGGCTCAACATGGCTCTATGGCTCAACAGCCTAAAACATTTAATTACATTCATTTCAAATTTTAAATGAGGCTGCGCCTCTCTTGCATGCACGATTTGAAATCTGCTGACGTGGTTGGTTGGCTAGCTGGCCAAGATGGAGAGATGCTCCTGCATCACATACCCTACCCCCCTATGGATTTGAACTTGTGACCTCCTACACATGTTCTTAATCATTAGGCCCACTCAAGTTGTATCATACAAAAGAAACAAATATACTCATTAAAATAAGAAAGGACCAGGTTTATTTGATGAAACAAAAATACTCATTATAACATAAGAAATACCTGAGATAGGACCATGATTTATTCATGTGAATATTCAAAATATCATATAGGATTTAACATATTGTACAATACTGTAATATAAAATGAAATAGGAATCCTCACAAGAAACATTTCCATCAAAGCATAAAGAATAAAATATCATTCGACAGAATGAAAGTAAATGGCCACATATGCAGAGAAATTAAGGTGATATTTGATTGAAAATATGAAATATTGATGGACACACACTTGAACATTTATCTTAAAACTCAAAGTTTGAAAAATTATTAGTCATGTGTCCCAAATAGTTCTCTAGGAACCTCAAAAAAATATACAAATTTCTTTAAAAATGATTATAATATTCCGAAAAGCAAAATATGTTTGTCCAAATGTACTAGGATTGGGGTTCCCATGGGACATTGAATAGAATAAATACCTAGAAATAAGAAAGGGAAATAATTAGAAAATGGTCTTAGATTTGCACATATCATGAAATAAATAAGACTAAGGAATTACTAACCAAGTGAAATTAAAAGAAATAAAGGCCAAATGTAACATATGTTCGACTTACTAAGAAGTAACTATTCTCTCTCTCTCTTTTGTGTTGTTGGAGGTTTTCCCTTACATGATATCGAGCATTAGGCTTCCTTTAAGGTAACTATCTTGGGTAGTTATTCTATATTGTTGATCTCTTGTAACGACTTCTTGAGCCATTCACTAATGTATTCCTTTATCGATGGGATGGTGATTTCTTGCTTAACTCTAAGAAAAACTATATCCTCCTCTATTTCTTTAAATTACACATGGAATTGGTCAATTACTAACAAGTGGTCCTCATTTTCACTTAAAAATGTGACAAGTCAATGCTTAATTTCTTCTTTGGGAAAATTTACGAGGATGTCAAATTTTCCAACCCATGAAGTCTTAATTGTAGCTAAGTCCTTGTCTAATTGTTCCTTGGTTATCATCCCATAATTTTTGAAACTTTATGGGCCCTATATTTCTCCTATAATATCTATTGCTTTTAAAAAATAATTTCCTCTTTTTTCATTGATTTTCTCATAATCATCAATTATATCTTTTAAAATTTTTACTCTTGCTTCCCATCCTGCCCTTATTTATTTTATTTTTTTGTTTGAGGGAAATTTTTGTTGATTTATGTGGTGATCACTTAGGCTAGTAATTCATGAAATGAAAGTTTTTACCTCATTATTATAGAATCCTTCATCATGATCTAAACAATTTTTTGAATATTCGGTAAAACTCGTAATCCTTTGAGATAAATTACGTAGACTAGTACCAACCTCCCATGCTTGTGAAATAATCTCAAGTATTTTGTTGATATTCTTGGAAATGTAGAGTCTTACTCCACTCAATAGTTAGGCATATTTTCTTACTTAGATTGAGGTTCCTGGTATACTTGGTGGAATTTGATCTGATAGAAGTATAGCCAGTGGTGTTGAAAACACTGGCTTTGGACTTAGAGCCTCTTCAAGCTCATTTATTCTCTTTTTTAATCGAATATTTTTTTATTTTTTCTCCAAAATTGAATGTGAAATAGTGTCACGTATATAAAAATTTAATTTCATGACTCCAAAGGGTCCAACTCCTAATACATCAATTTCCGAGCTCTTCTTATAAATTACCTTATTGTTTTTTACATTGACCTTTTATGTTTGCAACTTCTTTTCTTCCTTGTTGTATTGGTCATTATGTCGTGTCAAAGAATTCTCCTCAAACAAAATAGGTTATTCCGTGTCCAATTACTCTATAATTTGTTGACTCTCATCAATTCACTGGGATACCCAGTCTATTATCTCAACACTATCAATCTCCATATCAACGATACTCCTTTGGTCTCCTGAATTCTGGGAATTGCTTTTACTTGGGCTTGTTTTTCATTTTTTCTGGGACATTGTATGTGTCCGTTCAATATTTACATGTAGTGGATCATATCCATCGTCACCTCCTACACGCCCTTCATTAATCTCTCCTATGTTTATGTCCTGCTCTTGTTTTCTTAGAAAAGAGGAGGAGCTCCTACATGTCTAAGGATTTGAGGAAGATTGCACATTAGTGTCTCCTTTCCTCCTTTGTCTTTTTCTTTTTTTACTTTGAGTATTTGAACTTATTTATGTAACGAAGTCTCAATTGTACACATTCGTTTCCTTCTTTTTTTTTTGTTGGGGGGGTGGGGGGAGGTCATTATCGTTAGTTTTTTCATCAATTTTGGTAAAGAGGTTGTTGTACCTCATGGATGCTAGGTGTTCTGAGAAAATACCTTGAGGTTCAACTTATTTTAGTGTTTGTGCTTATTTGAGATTAAATACTTTGAGTGTCTTTGACACTTCCTTCAAATGGGTGAAATTATTTGTTGTTATATCTTCAACATTAATAGACAATGTAATGAATTTCCTTTTTCATTTCCTTTCAAATGGGATGCTGCAAGATTTATAATGTCTACAAATTTCCTCCAAAAAATATCTATCACATACAAATAATAGGATAATAAGGGGGTTTTCTTGAAAACCATACAACCATATGTAGGTATGGTATTCCTCTTGAATGCAAGTTCCCTTTCCCTTGTGAAATTCCTCATCTTCCTTGGTTATTCTCTTTGGTTCTTCTCCATTTAAGATATGTTTGAACTTCTGAGAAATCCATATTGAATAATATAAAAAATTAATGGTTCTTTGTGTCTTCACAACACCAGGTACCAAAATTGAAATGGTATGTTATCATCATAATCATTTACTTTTAAAGGAAGGCCCCCAAAAACATTGCAATACACAATTGAAAAGACCAAGTATGTGGTCATGAAAAACCTTTGAGTATTCAAATAATTACTTAACTGGAAAGAAAATTCATTTGATATTACTTATGTCCACATGAATCTAACATATTTATGAAAAGATATGTAAAGTGCATATACAAATAATCTGGGTATATGGGAAGTCGAATCTTGTCCAACCAATCGCACGAACCATTGGAAATGTAATTTGCTAGGGTTATGGTATTAGTCAGTTGTGAAGGAATATGAAACATCAATTGATGATAATTGGGAGTCCAAGTAACCTCTCGTAATATGAATCCAAAGGTCACATAGATGTATTTATATATGTATCATATTAATTAATAAGGATATCACACACTTATCTACATTTGTATGTTCTAAGAGTGGTATCAGAGCCTCTAGTTCGTAGGCCTGAAATATGCTATGGTAGTTGTCCATAGTAGGCTAATAATGAGAATTTCACATGCAAAAACATATCTCTACCATCCCCTACCTCTACCTTTCAATTTTTCCTGGGTGAACATTCTATGACCTTTGTCTGCCACTCTGCGTCTCTCTCGCAGGTTTGTCTATCATGTTCTTGCATGACCATACATTAGGGTTTTATCCTTACATTTCTCTCTATCCATTAGGTTCTCACCAGCTCTCGTCATTCGTGATATTCATATCCCACATTGTAGTAGTATCCAAGAATCTTATTAGGATTTCAATTTTCATCACTATGTCTAGTGAGGGTATGGAAATTCACGCTCTATTTGAAATTAAATATTTGAATTTGAAAATAAATATTTGAATTTGAAACCCAATGATCAAATGACGAGTGGAGACATTCTGTATGAGAGAAACACTTATCCATTTAATATATCTTATCATATCTAGAATCCACCAGAGCTTCTAGCTCCAAGGGGCTCGCTAATGTTGTAGTGAAGGGAGCTTGTTGGATTCCTTGGCTTTGAGCTACCAATATCACCTATCAATTTGATATCCAATTTAATATAGAGGTGAAGGAGTTACAAGAAATTCATGAGATGTATCTAAAATAACCTTGATATTTGCACATATTTTATGAAGATTTGTTGAAGAACAATGACCTTATGTTAGACACAAGTGGGGTAGCCTGGCTGGTAATTACCCAAATCATACAAATCAACATGCATAGGAGTATATTGAATCATGTATAGAAGTGGTGAGGATATGGATGTTGGTGTGGTATATCTATAGAATGTTATTCAAAGAACAAGGACTAGATGAGTGAATCAAAACTCTACCAGAGTTTGTGGGGGGAAATACTTCAATTTTTATTACAATTGAACGTGATTTGAAATTTGAGAAAGAGATGTTTGTGTCAAGCCTTATAAATTGGTCATGGGTGTTTGTAAAATACTCAAACATTGACCTTGGAGAAGAAATAATGTGCCAAGGATTGTGTGGTAGTTTCTCAGGTGTGGCTATAGCTAGGCTTTGATATCCAAGGTTCCTTCTTTGTATGTAGTAATCATACATTTGAGTGCTAGGGTTGATATTGTATTAAGCTGGAGAAATTGGGAGGAGTTTCTACCACAAACAATAAACTAATCGCATCACCAGTTAAGTATGAAATGTAGAAAAGTGACATTATTTTGTCGCATGAATTGGGTTTCACTTTACTGTAAGACAAAGTTCCCAACCAATTGGTGTTCCAATGCAATGTTTTGTTGAAAATATTTGATGAACTAGAAATTTTCTACTTGGTTTTGGTTTTGATTACCGATTTGATTTTTATCGGTCTCTTGTTCTAAAAGTGTATAAAAAAAATTCAACTTAAATGGTTCTATATAAGAGCCCTTTTTGGATCTATTGGGTCATGACATCACTCAGTCTGTATACAGTGTTGGACTGACAAACTCTGCTAACATTGCTTGGTGCCTAATTGGGAAGATTGTTTCATTTGATTTCAGCATGTTGAGAATAATTGTTTGATAGTTTTGACTAATCTATTGTAGAAAATCAGCCAAGGAGTTTATTTTGATCATACAACAAAATATCTGCACCGAAGGTTTTGGATGGAATAAATATTCCATAGTTCTTCATTAACCACACCATTACCAATAGAAAAACATCAATGGTGCCCTCAATGGAAATTACATAACTAAAGAAAATTTTTGAAGTATTCACCATTGTGATTTTCTTCCCGCATTGACATGTGAACCTATCTTTTTGTAATTTAAATTACATTGTAAATGGGTGATTTTTTTGTAGAAGTTGACACCCTCCATTTTCTAAGTTTGCATTATACAGTTTTATAGTTAAGTGGATTGAATTATCAAACTCTTATAGTTACTAAACACCCTAATATTATCAACTAAAAAATATATGGTCACAACTAATAAAGAAACTTTGTAATCCATTCTAACTTGTTTAGAGGCTTCACAAGTCAAAGCAAAACTACTTCAAACTTAGACTCAACTTATTCATGATGAAATTGAATGAAAGAATATTCAACATTTTGAACTGGTCTTTTTTCAGAACAACCCTTTTTTCAAAGAAGATGATGATGATGACCCATATCAACAACCAATACATAATCATCTCAATGAGCCAACTTTAGAATCAAGTGAATATGAAGATGAATTTGTGCATGAACAAGTTCAACTTTGTCTTTCCAAGTCAATAATAAGACCTTAGGAAGAAATTAGGTACAATACACACATAACATGTATTAGATATGAAATGAAGTCACATTTCATATTCCTAATTACACCAATCCAATCTAGTTCTAGAGTTCTATGTTTCTTCAAGAAAGTTCATATTCACCTGCTCTAGTTCAAGAGAAAATTATGAAATTCTAACATTCTTGATTAATTGGGTTGGTTTTCATTGATGTCAACCCTTGAAGAAAGTCCAGTAGAAAATTCTGGTATCCCCAGAAGAGTGGATAAGGGACCCATGTTTGTATGAGGAATAATGTAATGAAGGTAAGTAAATTTGCAGGAAAGACTATCATAGATGGATAGTACATGTCATGTTGTTTTCGATGATATGTGATGTGTCGCATAGTTCCTCACGGTTGAGGAGATATGGACTAGTGAAGTTGGAGAACTCTCATGATCCCATAGAAATTCAAAGAAGTCAAGTATTCTAGAAGATCCTAGAAGAAGTTTACTAGTCAAAGTGGTTGTAAGTAGGAGTTAATCATGGGTAAAGTTGTTGCAATAAGAAAATAATTAAAAATAAATTAGTTGCAACAAGAAGTATTGAGTTTACTATTTATGTTAAAGTGGTTGCAAGTGGGTAAAGTAGTTGAAAGTGGGCTATCCCTAAAAGAGGGAAGTTGGGTAAAGTAGTTAGAAGATAACCCCTAAAGGAAGCTACTTGAAGACTATAAATAAGAGAGAAAGGGTCTCTCGTTAGCAAGCAATTGAGCACATTGAATATCTATTTTGTGAAATTTTATGAGTGGGTATTATTGCTAAATCCAAAGCACTGAGTCTGTAGCAGTGATGAGATAAGTTGTAGGAGTTGAAGGGTCGAGACTGTGGGTACTGAACTTGGGTTTTACTAAAGACATTTGTAGGTTGCAATACTAGAAGGGTGAAAACATTCGCTAGCCACAGTGGGAGAAAGCATGGATACCCGTGATTTTACTAAAGATAGAGCGCCATATATATTGCCAAAGATGAATAAAAGGAAGATCATATCTATCATCAGTGACAAGTTGCAGAGCTTAGAAGAGGATACAGGAAGGACTAACATTGAGAAGGTACAACAGAGTTATCTACAGTAACAAAAGGTATGTTATATGATTATCTTAAGTAGATATTTGGTGAATGGTTTGGGTATAGCCATGGGAGATTAATATTTTTTCCTTGAGGGACTATTGGTTGTATGGTATATTATGTATAATAAAGACCTACATGGCTATTGTATTGGTTGTTTGTTGTTGGGATACTTCAATGGGATTCTAGTTAAGACATATCTTGTGTTATTTGGAGTATGGTTGAGGGTTTATGTTTGAGACATATTATTATCAGTACCAGTTGTGATTGCATATCAGTGAGGGTTTGATATATGGATAATATAAGGGTTTCTTATATCAACAAGATAAGTGAGATATATGTATGAACCTAGTACATGGTTGTGTTAGATCTACTTGGATATTGGATGCGTATTCTTTTCTATCAGATCAGCTAGTTTGTGAGTAGATATAGCGATATCATACTGTGACCGAGACTGAGACAGTGAAACAGATAAAATGAAAAAGACAATATTAGTGATACTAGCAGATATATGTGCTAGTTCACAAGTTGCGAAAAACAGAGGTGTGGACATCCTCCAGTTGTAGTAGGGAAATGAGTGGACATGCACATGTTGCAAAATGGACAGGTCGTAGATTTGTAGGAACTATTTGAAGAAGGTTCGTACAGGTTATGACAGAGTGTTGGTATAGGTTGACAGTGAAAGAATGACAATGGAAGTGATTGAATCTGTGACAATGACATGTTGTCTACATTTGGAATTTATATTTCATGGCGGTTGGACAGGGAAAGGATAGGTGGTTGTATCCACCTTCCAATTGTGGCCGAAGAACATAGGAGGTTGTATCCTCCTTCTGGTTGGAGCTAGAGAATTGGGGAGTTGGAGCTTCCCTCAGGTTGTATCCTGAGAATCTAGGGGGTTAGAGCCTCCTTCCAGTTGGAGCTGGGAAACAAAGGAATTGAGTGCTTCCAATGAATTTACTTCTTAAAGACATATAATAAAAATCATTCTGTGGTTTTTTCCTACATTGGGTTTCCACGTAAAAATACAGGTGTACTCTGTTTGTGTTTGATTTCTCATTGTTCATGGTTTATTTATTCTTCACTCACTGAATTATATTGGTAAACTGATCATAAATTTAACAACACGTATATTCATTGTGGTTAAAAAGGATTAAAAAGAACTATTACTAATTCAAGCCCCCTCTTAGTAATCCAACAATTGGTATTAGTGTGAGGTTCTTTAAGAAGTAGTCTAACCACTGGAAGGATATCATGAATCATGCTAGAATTGTGGTACCATAGTTTGATGGTGATAACTATGTATTCTCGAGTAGAATAATGAAAACTTATATTAAAGCATAAGGATTCTATGTTTTCCAATCAATGGTGGATGGATAGAAAGCACCTGCCACTCCCCCGACAGATAGAGATGGAAAGAAGCTTGAAGAAAATTGTTCAAGGGATAGAAACACTATCGAGAATCGTGTGAATCAAGAAATACATACCAATATTATGCATTGTTATTCTGCAAATGAAATGGCGGATAAACTGAAGACTATCTATGAAGGAGATACAAAAGTTAAGGAAGCCAAACTTCATATTTTCATAGCCAAGTTTGAACAATTGAAGATGAATGAAGATGAATGAAGATGAAAACATAGAAGCCTACTTTCTACGAGTTGATGAAATAGTAAACAATATCAAAGGATTGGGAGATGAGATAAAGGAACAAGTCATTGTTAAAAACACATTAATATATCTACCAATAATTTTTTATTCAAAAATTTAAGCTCTAGAAGAAAGAGAAGACCTAGATACAATAACCATGGATGAGTTGCATCAGATACTCACAGCTTATGAGATGAGGACAGAGTAGTAAAATCAAGTCACGAAGGAAGGAAAATTCAAGTCATCTAAGAAGACAAAGAAGAAACATAAACAGAATTTAAATTCATATAGCAATAGTAGTGATGTCTCAGAAGACAATGAAGAAGTAGCCAACTTTGTCGGAAGGCTAAAAAAGGGAACTGAAAAATATAAAGGTAAGATCCCATTGATTTTTTTTATTTGTGATGGTATTGGTCATTTTGATAATAAATGTCCCCATAAGAAAAAATAAAATTAATGATGAAGATGACCCTAAAAGGAAACAAGTACAAAAAGGAAGAAGAATAAAAAATAAAATTTTCAAGAAAATCCTTTGCACCAAAGAAGACAGTTCATCATCAGAAGAAGATGAAGTCAACAATAGTGATACAAAAAGAGTATTATTCATGAAAGTAGAAGACTCCAATGAAGAAGGATCCAAATAACAATATGAAGAGGCATAAATTGGTTACAAAGAAGAATTGTTGAGTTCCATATAAGTTATAAAAAAGAAAAAGAAGAAAAACAAGTCATCTCAGGAAAAAATAAAAAGAAAAGAGGGAGTTCAGAATTCCAAATTCGAAGAACTAGATAAAATGATCATGAAATTAAAAATCCAAGTAGAAGAATACAAGAGAATTGAAGAAGCACTCAGAGAACAGTTAGAAGAAGGAGACATGATCATTGAAAATTTGGAAGCAGAGATTGTCACATTGAGAAAATACCTTTAGAAGAAAAACATGCAGAACAACTCTAAAGTTTTGGACAATATTATTTGCAGTCAAAGGCCACATCATGACAATACCAGAATAGGATTCAACGAAACAGAAAAGGGCTCAATCTCCAAAACAATAGATCAATAAAAAAAAACCAAGAAGCTACGTGGAGAGAAATAGAGGATCTCCTGAGAAGGAAGAAAACAAGAAGTTTCATAAGGAAGATCACAAAGATACTCCACCACCCAGAAGATTCATATTTCATAATTAACATCAGTCAGAAACAAGAATTCCTCAAGAAGAAGAAGGATTCAGAAGAGTAACTCCCTTTATAATATTTTGAACTCCGAGGTATCAAACTATCTTCCTTGGACTATGTTATTCATGCAACAATTTTGGACATAAGGAAGTAAATTGCAGAGAAAGTAACAAGAATAGAAACAACCATGAAAGTTATGCACAAAATGGTTATTCAAGAAGGCCTAATGAAACAAAAATTAAAATCTACAACTAGTTTGAATCCTTGAGTACTGAAGTGGAATGATACAAGTGAAACAATTTTGGACACAAGGACAATGATTGTAGAATGACAGTTCCTTCAAAATAATCATAACAAAACAACAACAACTACTACAAACAAGAACCTCAAAGAATATGGATAAGGAAGAATAATCAATACAACAATGAAGAATGCACACTCTCTCTACAATCTCAACAAAAGAAATGTGGTTGGTGTGTTGATAGTGGTTGTTCAAAGGACGTGACAGGTGATAAGGACAAGTTTATAACATTGAAAAAGGAAAGAGATGGGTTAGTCTCTTTTGGAAACGATAACTCATCCAGAATCATTAGAAGAGGCATAGTCAAGATTGGAAGTAATGATGCCAAGTCATAAAATGTTCTACTAGTGGAAGATATGAAACACAACCTTCTGAGTGTAATCCAAATGTGTGACCAAGGTCAAAAACTTGTGTTTGATTCTAAGAAGTGTGAGATAAGAAAAGAAGATTTAGGAAGAGTGGTGGCTACAACTGTAATAAATCCAAGCAACATATACGTACTAAGTGAAATTGGAAAGGAAAAGTGTTGTTTAGGAAAGGAAGATGCAGTTTGGCTATGGCACAAAAGAATGGGTCACATAAATTTTGATAATCCTATCAAGGTCCACAAAAAGAAAGAAGCTATAGAAATGCCCCAAATCATGATTCCAACCAACACATTGTGCAACCATTGTCAACAAGGAAAGAAAACCAACACCAAGTTAAAATCAAAGGAATACTCCACAACAAAACCACTGGAAATTATGTATATTGATTTAGTTGGACCAACTAGAACAAATGGGTTGAAAGGTGAGAAATATTTTATGCTATTGGTTTATGACTATACAAGAATGACCACAATGTGTTTTCTCATAAATAAGTCAGAGGCATTTGAGAACTTCAAAATGTACAAGGATATAGTTGAAAATGAAATAGATTCGAAAATCAAATGTTTGATATCGGACAATGGAGGACAGTTTACTTCAAAGAAATTTATGGACTTCTATAGTGAGCATGGGATAAAGAGGAAATTCTTTGTTTCTAGGATAGCACAACAAAATGGAGTCATCGAAAGGAAGAATAGGACAGTATAGGAAATGTCTTGAACTATGTTAATGGAGTCCAAGTTGACAAACATATTTTAGGTACAGGAAGTGCATACATAAATTCACATTCAAAATAAAGTAATGATAAAAAACAACAATGCTAAAAATCCTTACGAGCTATGGAGAGGAAGACCAATGAATGTGAAGCATTTCATAGTTTTTGGAAGAAAATGCTACATTAAAAGAGAACATGGATAAATCAAAAAGTTTGAATCTCATGTTGACAAACATATACTTTTTGGGTACACAAGCACAAGGAAAGAATACAAATGCTTCAATATAAGGCTCAAAAAACTTGTGGAAAGCATCAATTTGGCGTTTGATGAGACAGGTGGATGAAGGATAAAAGAAGAAGGAAAGGATTCAATGGAACAGGTTGACAAAGAATAAGTAAAGGAAGAAGAAGTAGTAGAAGAGGAAGATTGTAACACACTGGTTTTAACCCGTATGAACTATAATGTATTATTTAATTGCGACTTAGGCTGATGAGTCAATAAAGTTGAAAAGGGGCCAGAGTGCCCACGAAACATAATAAATCTATATACATAATAAAATACACCACTGGTTGCAAGATGGAAAAGGAAAAAAGAGATAGGAGGTTATGCTTCCACGAAAGAGGGGGCTTAAGGGGCTAAGTATTTTTATTATATTTTATTTACCCATAATTGATTTTATGAATAAAAGGGGTTACATGATCTTCTTGGGGGAGTCCATGCGGTTCTTGATTTCCAAGTAATTATATAAACCTATCTTTGGCTTTTTTGGGGGTTCACTTGTTCTTATTCATTCATGGTTACACCCTTCTCACTCTTTCATTTTTCTAGCCTCATTCTTGATAATTCGTGTGCTCTTGGTCTGAGGATGGAAACAAATGGATGGAGGAGGAGAGACATTGCTATATGGTTGTAATAGATTATTGATCATTCTAGGATGGAATGGATGCTTATGTGCATGATATTGATGGAAGTTCTAAAAGAACTGTCCACAATTGAGAATCCTTGGAGTTTCCAGTAGGGATATTTCCTAACCAGTAACACTGGAGCCCTGGAGAAAAATGAAATAGCCTAAGGGACTGTATGGACGAGAAAGGTGTTCATTTATTTGGGTTGTGTAGGTTGAGGAGGAAAGAGAGTTGGAAATTTGGATTTGTTGTGTGGTTGGGAAACCTGAGAGCTAGTTAGACAACTATTGTGTGTTTTAGATTTGGCCTAGGACTCATCCTTGTGGATTCATAGCCCTGGATCACGGGTGACCTGTTGTTGAGAGTAAAATAATAGTAGTTTCTATGGTTGGGAGTAACGTCCTTGGTCTGCAACCAGTTGGTGAATGTTTTCTTGAAAATATAAGTTATGTTTATGCTTTTTGTATAATGTATATTCTGTTGTGTATTTAATTATCTCTGAGATATGTATTTATAATGTGCATGATTGGTTGTTATTTGTTTTGCATGGTACGTTGTTTATTTCTTTTATGATGTAGCATGGATCTTCATTAATTCATGTGATTCTTCCATGCTTGATTTTTGGATTAATTGTTATTAGAATTCAAAATCAGTTCAGAAGCAAGTTTTTGGAGTAGCGTGGCTAGTGTATGGGTGGTTGGGTACATTACAGATTAGTGTGGCCAGCCTGAGGGTGGTTGAGTACATTACAAATATGAAGAATATAATTCGTATGAAGAGAAATAGGAACGAGATATTCAAGTACCTCAAAATACACCTAGTAGATGAATACGAAAGAATCATCCATCATGTTAGATTATCGAGAATAAAGATGCAGGAGTTGAAACTAGAAGAATAATTCGTTCACCAGAACAACTGCACTTAGCACTACTATCTACAATTGAGCCAAGCAATTTTGAAGAAGCCATCAAGGATGAATTTTGGATCAAATCCATGGATGAAGAGTTATATAAGATATAGAAGAATGACACTTGGGAATTGGTTCCAAGGCCAAGGAACAAGAATGTGATCAATACAAAGTGGGTCTTCAGAAACAAACTGAACAAATATGGATAGGTTACTAGGAACAAAGAAATATTGGTATGTAAAGGATACACTCAGGTTGAAAGTATAGACTTTAAAGAGACGTTTTTTCCATTTTCCAAAATAGAAGCAATCAGATTGATCCTTGATTATGAATGCTCCAAGAATATTAAATCTTATTAGATAGATGTGAAATCATCCTTCCTAAATGGGGATCGAGAAGAAAAAGTCTACATTGAGAAACCAGAAGGATTTCAATTGTCAGAGAATGAAAATTATGTTTGTTGGATGAAAGAGGCCTTATGTGGTCTTAAATAGGCCCCCAAAGCGTGGTATTCCAGACTAGAAATATACTTACAGAAGCAAGCGTTAAAAAAAGGTAATGCAGACAACAACCTGTACATGAAGGTAAATCAAGATAACATTTTGTTAATTGAAGTTTATGTTGATGATATTATCTTTGGTAGTGATGATGATAGGATGAGACAAAAGTTTGCAAAGGATATGCATAATAAGTTCAAAATGTTATTACTTGGAGAATTGTTCTTCTTTTTGGGTCTTCATATATGTCAAAGCAACCAAGGAATTTTTATCTCTCAAACCATGTATCTAAGAGAAATGATAAAGAGATTGAGAATGGAAGTCTCTTGAGAATGGAAGATTGCAAACCAGTCAATACTCCTATGCAAACCAATTGCAAGTTAAGTAAAGATGATGATTCAAAGGCTACATATCAGAGGCAGTACAGATCCATGATTGGTAGCTTACTTTATGTGACAATTTCCACACTAGATGTGATGCAAGAAGTTCGACAAGTGGCACAATTTCAAGAAGCACCAAAGGAATCACATGTTTTGGCAGTAAAAAGGATATTCATATATCTCAAGGGTAAAAAAGAGTTTGGATTATGGTATCCAAAAATGAATTATCTATCACTTGTTTCCTACATAGATTCAGATTGGGCACGTTGCATTGATGATCGAAGAAGTACAAGTGGAGCAGATTTCTAATTGGGTAAGTGTTTGGTATCTTGGCTAAGTAAGAAACAATCATCGATATCATTGTCTACAGCCTAAGTAGAGTATATTGCCACAACAACATGTTATACATAGGTCCTATGGATGAAACAAACATTGAAAGATATACAGGTTGAGTATGATGAGCCCATTCAAATATTTTGTGATAACACAAGTGCTATCAGTATCTCAAAGAATCTAGTAATGCACTCCAAGACGAAGCACATTCCAATCATGTTTCATTTTCTACGTGAACAGGTTGCAGAGTAGAAAATTCAAGTTGAGTATGTTGGGACCAAAGAATAGATTGTAGCTATCTTTACAAAACCACTTCCAAGGGAAGGTTTTGAGTATCTTCGCTAGAAAATCGGAGTATTTTCTTCCCCACAATAACTTTTTAATGCTATTCTTATATGTCATATATTTATATGAGGAAGCACCATGAAGAGGAGAGAGGAAATTTCAATTAGGGGGAGCAACCCCAAGGAGAGTTTAGTCATGGGGAGCAGCCTCAAAGGGAAGTTACCCTTTCCATTGATGTCAAAGGGGGAGATATTAATAAGATGCATGGAGAGAAAACAAAGAGGCATGATTCCAGGGGGAGCGATGGTCATAGGGGGAGCATGAGCATCATGACTTCAGTATTGCATCTGAGTGTTACCATTAATTCCGAAGGGGTAGTGTAATATCCCCAAATAAAGTATTTAGTATGTTAAATAATTTCCTTAAGTGGAAAATTTGAAATTGTGATTTGTAGGGAAAAACTGATTGTTATTAATATAATTACTATGAAAGATAGTGACTTTCAAGTGTCCTTCATTGTTGGACAAATGTAAGAGACTAGATTTTAATTAAATTTATGAAGGAGACAAAAGGAATAGCCTAGTTAAAAAGAGATGATCATGAATCCATGAGTGGGGAACAAGTTGGATCTTACCCTAGGCATGAAATGACAAGTGTCAGGAATAAATTTTGGTGATTGACACACCCTAAAAATTAGGGATTTCCAAAGCTATGAATTTCCCAAGGAGGAAAAGGAGCTAGAGAAAAACTAAGACCTAGGAAAGAAAAGATAAATACACATGTGTGAGGAGGAATGAAGTTTCTTAGCATGTGAGAAGAAAAAGAAAAAAAATTGTAGAAAAGGAAACAAGGTACTGTTGTGGTATCAACATGGAAAACAAAACATTTGTTGGAACGAGAGGCTCATCCACCCTTATGGATTCATGATCAGTCTTGGGGTGATTGGATAAATTTATTTGGTTGATCCATTCTACGGCTAGGTGGAACTTGGCTGCTCTTTTTGTTTCCCAGGTTCATGTTTAAATTATTTGATAAATTTGATGGTTATGTTAATGTTATTTGTGAAATGGATAATGTATTACAGTGTAGAAATAGTATATGTTCAGAATGTTTTTCTGTATTGATATTTATGTATGTAAGTAATAGTTGAATGTAATAAAGGATTGCATGAATTGGAATATTGTTGCTAGAAAAATAGACCAAAATTCCTTAAACAAATAGAATGCATAGTTTATGCAGAAATATTTCAACTAGTTGATGCTGGCCTGTTCCAACTGAATACAACAACCCAAAAATTATAGAGGGGATTATTAAATTTGAGGAACAAAATTATACTTTGATAAAGATCTTAACAGAGCTATAGATACAATTTTAAAATGTCTGATTACAAATGAACGATGTATAAATTCTCAGAATATATTGACAAATAATGATTAATGTGTAATGTTCATTGTTTCGTTCCTTTGTTATCTCAAGAGAGGAACCTGAATACCTTTCATAGTCTTCGAGCTTCAGATCCACTTGAATAAGGAAAGTTTAACCTGAAAAGGTGGCCATGCAAACAAATATTAGTACCTTATTTACCAAGTTAATTAAAGCATGATTAGATTAATAATATTCTGGTACTGTATCTTCCAAGTTAAATATAACAAAAACAAAAATAAAAACAAGTAATTATTACTTATACCTGGCCATTCTTTCTCAAATCCGCGTCGCAGCGACATAGAGTTATTCCATAGTGAATTCGGTACCTCAAGTAACGGTGAAGGTGAACAAGAAAAACCTGATGGGTTCTTCGCACAGAGAGAAACCCATCATTAGTTAATGTATCCATCAAGACAATCCAGATAAATACATCAGTTATGGATTAAATAATAAAGCTATGATCCGGTTATAAATGCACATTACACAGTAAGCAAATCGACGATAAGAAGCTCTAAACATGTTTGTTTCTTTCTATAAACCTAGGAAGTATTGAGAGTCATCGAGACTCTGTAGGAAATATTGAGTTTAGAACTCTGTGTAATACGCTGCAATGAAATAATGTGAAAATAAATTCCAATCGTTATTGCAATGACCAAATCTAGGGCCGAGAAGTATTTAATAAATATTGAAATAATGAATAATGACGAGTGTAAATGAACCTGTATGAACAGAAAAAGAGAATGAAGAGAACGATAGGTACTGGAAAATTCGTCAGTGATAAAAATCCTTGGACTCTTGGTGAATACATGATATCAGATAAATACAATCATGTTACAACAATGACGAAGAGATAGATAGAGTAATTATTATTACCAACCGGTAACTACAACAATAGATTCTTATGCATCTCGAAATTATGGGAGCCCAGTAAAATCAGAGACTACTCAAAGTCAAATTTTATAAGCGCCATATGAGTATCAAACCAGGTTACAACTTAACTAATGAATGACTGAGGAATGAGTAAAATGTTTTCTCTAAATTGGTGTTTGACAGAACAGGTAAAACCCTGCTTTAAGGAAAATTAAATAAATTGGAACTTAATATATCAATGAGTAAAATTCTGATGGAAAAATAATCTAGGAGAATATATTTAGTTAGGTAAAAGCCATAAATTAACTACGGTTGGATCCTCAGTAAAAATCGGTAAATGATCACGGAGGTCATAAAATTAGAGACGAAGAAATTGCATTTTCAGTGGCAAAGCAGAAGATTTATCATTGTCCTATTATCAAGGCACTAATGGTGATACTGGTGTGTAAATTAATGCATCAATTGACATGTTAGTTAAATTTGTTCTACCCAAAGTCAAGGAAAGAAGATCCTTACCTCGGCCAACGATGTAGATTGTTGCTCGCCAACCTCATACATAAAGAAACCCTGCTGTTGTGTGATAACCAAATTGTTGGTATCATCCTAACCCCGTGTTTTTTTTCTTCCGAGTAATGTATAAGTTCACAGAGTGGAGTTTACTCAAACTAGGGGAAAAAGTGAGTTACAAACTCAAAAGAATAAGGGAGTGCAGTCAAAACAAGGACCCCTCTTGAAAACGTGAAGAAAATGCAAAATGAAAACGAAAAATCTTTTTGTGACCTTCGCACTTTGAAAATCGGGGTTGAATTGAGGAATTCCTCTAGACCCAATGTTACTATTATGGAGTCACCATTTATTCCATGTTACTATACAAGTATAAACAATTATGGAGTCACCATTTATTCCATGTTAAAAACCAAGTTCTCTCTTATGTATGTGGCACAAGATGCGTGTCTATGTCTTATGATCGTAGATAAAAAAAACTAATGATGAAGTTATTTATGTCTTATGATCGTAGATAAAAAAAAGTAATGATGAAGTTATTTTATGATAGTGTAAAAAAAAATTTTAGTCGCAAATTGAATAAGAATTAATATACAGTTATGTTACAGGGAGATTGTTGATTAATTGGTTTGGTTGTCATTGATATCAATCCTTGAAGAAAGTCTAATAGCAAATTCTAGCCCCAGAAGAGTGGATAAGGGACCCATGTTTTTATGAGGAATAATGTAATGAAGGTTAGTAAATTTGTAGGAAATACTATCATAGATGGATAGTACATGTTGTGTCATTTTCATTGATATGTGGTACGTCACATAGTTCTTCATGGTTGAGGAGATATGGCTTAGTGAAGTTGGAGAACTCTCATGAGCCTCTAAAAAGTCAAAGAAGTCAAGTATTCTAGAAGCTCCTAGAAGAAGTTTACTAGTCAAAGTGGTTGTAACTAGGAGTTAATCATGGATAAAGTTGTTGCAATAAGAAAATAATTAAAAATAAATTAGTTGCACCAATAAGTAGTGAGTTTACTATTTATGGTAAAGTGGTTGCAAGTGGGTAAAGTAGTTGAAAGTGGGCTATCCCTAAAAGAGGCAATGTCGGTAAAAAAATTAGAAGATAACCCCTAAAGGAAGATACTTGGAGAGTAAAATAAGAGAGAAAGGTTCTCTCATTAGCACCTAATTGAGCACATTGAATATCTCTTTTGTGAAATTTTATGAGCAAGTATTATTGATAAATCCAAAGCAGTGAGTCTAAAGCAACGACGAAAAAAGTTTCAGGAGTCTAAGGGTCGATATTGTGGGTATTGAACTAGGGTTTTACTGAAGACATGCATAGGTTGCAGTACTACAAGGGAGTGAACATCTGCAGGCCATAGTGGGACAAAGCAAGAATACCCGCAAGTTTACTAAATACAGAGCGTATATTTGTTGCCAAATATAAATAAAAGGAAGATCAAATCTATCATCAGTTACAAGTTGCAGAGCTCAGAAGAGGCTACAGGAAGGACTAATAGTGAGAAGGTACAACGGAGCTATCTACAATAACAAAAGATATGTTATATGATTATCTTAAGTAGATCTTTGGTGAATTCTTTAGGTATAGCCATGGGATATTAAGGTTTTTCCCTTGAGGGACTATTGGTTGTATGGTATATTCTATATAAGACAAACCTACAGGGATACATTACTACTGTATTGGTTGTTTGTTGTTGGGATACTTCATTGGGATTCTTGTTATCTTGTTTTATTTAGAGTATGGTTGAGACATATTATTATGAGTACCGGTTGTGATTGCATAACAGTGAGGGTTCGATGTATGGCTAATGTAAGGTTTTATTATATCACACAAGATCAGTGAGACATATGTATGAACCTAATACATGGTTGTGTTAGATCTACTTAGATATTGGATGCATATTATTTTCTATCAGATCAACGAGTTTGTGAGAAGATACAGAGAGATTAGATAGTGACTGAGATTGAGACAGTGACATAGATAGAGTGGCAGAGACAATATTAGTGATACTAGCAGAGCTCTATGTTAGTTCACAAGTTGCAGCAAATATAGGCACGAACATCCTCGAGTTTTAGTAGAGAAAGGCACAAACATCTGCATATTGTAGAATAGACAGGTCACAGATATATAATAAATATTTAAAGAAGGTTTGTATAGTTTGTGACAAAGTGTTGCTACAGGTTTACAGTGAAATAGTGACAATGGTAGTGATTGAACTTGTGACAATGATAGGTTGTCTATATTTGGAATTTATATTTCAGGGTGGTTGGATGGGCAAATGATAGGTGGTTGGAGCCACCTTCTAGTTGTAGGCGGATAACATAGGGGGTTGTAGACTCCTTCTAGTTGGAGCTAGAGAATTGGGGATTTAGAGCTTCCCTCAGGTTGTAGCATGAGAATCTAAGGGGTTGGAGCCTCCTTCCAATTGGAGATGGAAAACAAAGGAAATTGGTGCTTCCAATGAATGTACTTCTTAAAGAAATATAAGAAAAACATTATGTGGTTTTCTCTCACATTGGGTTTCCATGTAAAAATACTAGTGTATTTTGTATGTGTTCGATTTCTCATTGTTCATGCTTTATTTATGTTGCACTCATTGAATGATATTGGTAAAATGATCATAAATTTAACAACACTTATATTCACTGTGGTTAAAAAGGATTAAAAATCACTATTACTGATTCACCACTCCCTCTCAATGATCCAACAAAAAATTTCAGTGAGTTTGACACATGGAAGGTCAGTGTTTTTATCTGCATCCTTGTGAGCATTGTGGAAATTATAATAGTCCTTCACATAGATGTTCCAAATTAAATAAATATGAAAAAGTAAAGAACCACTATGGGTGGTTCACTTCTTGGAAATGGTCATCAACAACCAAGAAGATATATCATTTGTACCATAGAATTCATTCTCGATTATTAACACATCTTGTAGTGGAAATATTTTCATCTTCTCACCTTGTACCTGACAGGGGGGAATAACATCAGTGATTGACAATCAATATTCAAGTTTTGAAGTCCTATCAATTGAGAAGTAACAAGTGAGCATGGAAAAAGAGCATGATTTGGTTTGTAGTCATTCAAAACAACCAGATTGGTTTTTGGTTTTCCTTAAACCACCATTTATTAGAAGACTTATAACTTATGATATAAATTGGTTTGTGGTTTTCCTTAAACCTCCACTTATTAAAAGACTTACAACTTATGCTAGAGAATATTTTGTGGTCATATTTAAACCAACATTTGAGATCACTTACAATTAGTAGAAGACATCGACTTGTAGCTTCTAGATAATTTAGGAAATGTTTTGGGAACCAATTATCCTAAGAGACAAGTTCCAGGGTTTGTGATATACCTTAAACCACCATCACCATTTTAGTAGAAGACATCAACTTATGATATATTTTTGGTTTGTGGTCATCCCAAAACCACCAAATTTCGAGAAAGCATTCAACCATAAAAAACTATCCACTTTGATATTTGCATATGTTCAATTCCATATTTCATATATATTCTTGGAATCACATACACCCCTTCGAATTAAGGGGGAGGGAGATCTTGGAAACTTAATCCACTGGGATATCTCGCGCTTATATACATTCATGTGTTCTAACATGAACAACCATTAAAATTCTCGATATAGTTATTCCAACAAGGATATATCAATTACCGAAATCTCGTTGGGCATATTGGAAGACAGAATCAGAAAATCCTTCAACACATTTGATCCACCACCCTAAGAATAAATGAATGCATCTTATTCAAGGAGCCTAAGACTCTTATTTTCATAAGGAAGTTGGAGTATTCTCTTGAATACTTTTGGGGTCAAGACAACTAGATTATTTCCCTCTGTAGATACTTGGATTCTTCTCATCTTGGAATCAAATATTTGTGTGCACCAAGATACCGACTTCTCTAAATAAAAGACTTTAGTTACTCAACCAACATTAACAATCCATGTATTCTAGAGTTTATTATTTTTCATTTCTTCTAGAATTTTATTCAGAAACCATTGATAAGAAGTCGACCAATGAAAATTATTATCTTTCCTTGCGAGAGATTTAACTGTATCACTACAAAAAGGTTCCTTCTTCCTCTTATTTTCCATACTTTTTGTTTCTTCAATGCACTTTGATATACATGAAACTATAGTGATGAATTACAAAGCTCAAATCATTAAAGGGATAAGTTCGTGGTGGGTATTTACTAAAATTTCCTTTCCAAAAATACAAATTACCTTTGAAATACAAGTATCATAAATAGATATCATTAAGTATCTATTTGAAATATGGGACACTTACTTCCCATTAGTCCTAAATTGCTTCCCTTTCCTAGGAGCAAATTAATATGCCATAAGTGACCCTTGATTATCGTGTAAAGAAAATGGATTAAAAGAATTAGTTGTCTGGAACTATTGGGAGTGGAAAGGTGCGAGAGTGAGGGAAGTGGAAGTGATATGGGTTTCTCCCCACTAAAATTTTGGAAATAGACTAAATATGGGAAGTGCGGGAAGGGTGGAGTGTGGAGGTAATGCTTGTGTGGAGTGTGGAACTGTGGAAGTGTATGGGAAAACGAGGTGTGATTTCTCTACAGTAATGGTTGAAAATAGACTAAGTGTTTGACTATGTAGGGAAATACTTGTGTGGAGTGAGGAGGAAGCACTTTTTTGGAGTGTGTGGGTATTTTGATAGTAAAAGGTTATGCACACATAAAAAAAATAGCTAACTATAAGAAAATTTGGATTAAGAAAATTAAAGGGATAGTGGATTGGGAGAAACTTTATAAAAGATATGGATTGAAAGGTGAGACATAAAATGGATCAACAAAAGAGAGAGAGAGAGAGAATAATATGTTGAACTTATGCTTATACTAAGTGGGGGGGTGAATCAATATACAATACCTTTTTATTTTATTTAACCATTCATCAATCATTCATTAGCCAAGAAACAATAATCACATAAGAACTCAAATCAAAATGCATAAAGTTTAACATAGAAACTCAATTGGGAGAAAACCATAAACTTATCTATATAAATATATGTAGGCACCAACATACCATTACAAATATTGTAGGAACCAACCTAATGCAGACACCAATATCCTTAATTGAGCACCAACTCAGAAATATGCAGGAGCCAACCTAATAGAGACACCGATATCTTCAACTGAGACCAACTCTGTAAGATATTGTGTAGGCACCAACCTATTGGAGACACCAATCTCCTCAACTGAGCACCAAATAAATAAGATATGTGTAGACACTAGCCCAAGATATTCATAGAAAGAGTACTTCTAACTTCACCTACATGATTTATTCCACAGATAATCCTTCAAACCCTAGAAATCCTCATAGCATAATTCCCAGATTGTAATCACCGATGACAAATTCCACTAATGGAAACATCCACTGATGACAACATTCATTGATGAAAACATCTACTATCGAAAACATCCACTAATGGAAACATCCAGTGATAGAAACATCCACTAACATAAAATTCCAAATATGGTAACATCACAACCTCAAAACAATGCACACGACAACATCACAAACCTTCATTCCTTCATAGCGCACCTTGAGAACAAGAAAGACCTCAAGAAAATCATTTAGAATTCTCTTGCACACTAGAAAGACACCCCAACACCTTTATCACACCTCAGATCACTTATGTGGAACTCATAATTTATTTCTTGCTTGGTTTCTCTCCAAATGCAAAAATATATCTTGTATTTATGGTAATTTTGTCCCCACTTTCAGGGCTGCCCTATAAAGACCGGTTGAGCCAACCTCAATTTTTTGACTGGGTTGTCGGATGATTTTTTTTTTATCTCCTCATTCTTAGGGAGATATATGGAATTCCATATGCCATTGGAAATTTCTTGGAATACGATTTCCAACCATATAAATTGTTCTCCCATTTGAGCTAGGTATGTAGGGTAAAAATTCCTTCAAAGATAGGGTATCCAAACAGCCATCGAAAATAAAATAAAAAGTAATACTTTAAAGAATATTCATCTTTCAATATTTATATTGGACATCTGTACAATTTCAATATTTATCTTGGACATTTGTAGGCTCCCCTTATATTTGAAATCAATGACAACAATCTTTCCAACAATCTCCCCCTTTTCCATTGATGGAAACCCTTAGTCAATTTTGCAATAATCCCCCTGTCTGCAACTCTCCTGATCTCGATTTTATGAGAAGAATAAAATGATTACAGATTATTAACAGATGCTTAACACAAAATAACAGAGATACAGTAAAACTGATTTTCTATTCAATAAGGAAATAAGCTGAAACTGTAAAATGTAGTGGAAAACAAGCTTGTTGGAATGGTGATAGCTTATCTCTGAGAAGAGATGTGACAGTTGCACTCATTCGAAAGAATATTGTTAAAATGAGGATTTGAAGGCCTTTTACAATAAAAAAGGAATTTCAAAAACCCTAGACATCCAAAAACCTAACCCTAGGAGATGAAGCGCCAAAAGTCATGTGGGCCCTGTTTGGGTAAGTTAGTACATCAACTTTTCGGGGTCGTAACTTTTGCATACAATCTCTATTTTATGCGCACAATATCTCATTGGAAAGGTCTAACTGAGAATAACAATTTCCGACTCAACTAGGTTGGTGCCTTTGCTAATCACCTGGGCCCCAAATTCCAAAAAACATCATTTAGGGCCTCAAAACGGCCCCAGAAGTTTGGAACCCGAAAAACTGTCGAAAAACTGCCAAGGTGGAAAATTGTTTTTCGAGCCAGTGGAATAGGTCGGTGGCCATTGATATCCACCTGGATCAATCCTCCATACTTAGCAAGAAATGGTCTCCATTGCGTTGATTTCTCCCATCCGATGAGGAAATTTTTGTTGAATTTAGCCCCGGCTAAGCCACTTCCCTTGGTGCAGTAGCTGCCTTGCTTTGACAACTTGATAAAGCCGGATCCTTTGTTGTCGAGTGCCCTTGATATGTGTGTTCAAAATATGATCATTGGATGCCCGTTATATGCAGTTGGGGTTGATCTTTGTTGGGTTCAATTGTTCTACTACTTTTGAGGTGTCCAATAATGGTGGGAAATAAGGCCGAAGGAGATCCACGTTGACCACTGGGTGGAGGCCAAGGAAAGGAGGAATGTTGAGATCAAAATGATTATCCCCCATAGCCTTGTTGATGGTGTATGGCCCATAATGTAGTGGGGCCATGTAAGGCATTCTTTTTGCAAGTGCAACCAAACTTTGTCGCCCACTTGAAACTTATGTCGCACCTGATGTTGATCATGGCGCTGCTTGTACTTGTCATTGCACTTTTGTAGGATATCCTAAACCTATTGGCGGATGTGTTGGATCCGCTCAATGAAATGGGTGGCTTTGTCAGCTTCAGTTGGAGGAGATGAGTAGGCTGAGGTGACCGTAAGGGAAAGTGAAACATCTATGGAACCCAATGGTTGGAATCCCAACCCCACCTGAAAGGGGTTGTGGTCAGTTGAGCTATGAAGGGCTCAATTGTAGCTATGATGGACATAGAGAAGACTCTCATCCCATGTGTGAGGGTGCTTGGAAATATACATGCGTAGAATATGCACAATCATTCGATTTACAACCTCGGTTTGGCCATCTGTCTGGGGGTGGAAAGCCGTGGATTTGGTGATCTTGGTGTCCAACAGTGACCAGAGGCTCGAACATAATGTGCTAAGAAATCGACTGTCCTGATCTGAGACAATGGTTTGTGGGATTCTAAAATGTACCCAGTGTTGGAGTTACTTACCACACACCTAGTATTTCTTTTTCCTAAGGTTATTCCTTGTTTATTAGTCATAATTAGTCATTATCCAATCTCCTATATTTTAGGGGAGAATATTCCACCTGGAGAATATTCTCTTTTGGTTGACACTTCAGTTTGACTAGTTGAGTTGAGTTTAGATGTTTCATTGGGATCATCACCATGCTAATTCGAAATTTCATTGGTATCATCACTAGAGTGGCACATTAGCCTTGATTCCCTGAGTTAAATCCTCAATACTCTTTGTTCAGTCATCTAACTGAAGACTAGTTGACTAGTTAACTTAACTAGGTGGCAGTTCACTCTTGTAACTTCCTGAGAGACTAGAATAGGTGGCAGTTCACTCCCATAACTGTTGGTGTGTGTCCATATCACTCTATACCAACACTATGGTGCATTGGTTCACCTCAAGTCGAACTCATTGAGTTATACAAAGTATATCATGTGTAAATTATTCATTATTCATAACGATTAATGAGAATTCTTCCATTCTTTATCTCCTTCTTCTTCTTTCTTCTATTCCCTATGAAAATGTGTGTATCATTGTTTAGCTATATCTATTATATGTAGGTTCAACACATTTACATTTTATCATAGCCGAAAGACTGCTAAGCAAAAGCTACACCAAAATTTTTGCAGGTATAAAAGATTGAAGATAGCGGAAAGATGGAATTCCAAAAAGAATTCATTGTTACACCTTACAACTATTTTGCATGGAAGGAGAAAATAGCCATACATATCTGATCTAGAGGGTTTTACAGGTTAAACATGAATATAGATACAGATATGACATTAGCCATATAAAAATACAAGTACTTAAATCGCATGGATGAGGCACTCAGAACAATTTGCAGTCTTATTTCTCTCGATCTCCTTTTTCACATATCTTCCTGTAAGACTCCAAGTGAAGCTGAGAAAACCTTGGAAGGGATATTTGGAAAATAGGATGAGATGAGGGGACACATTTTAGAGGTGGAGATGATCACATTAAATCCAAAAATCTTTTAAAATATCCAAGATTTCTTTACAAAATTCAAGGATTTACTGTCACAACTCAAAGCTTGCGGGGTTGATAAATCGGCAGAGGAGAAACAAATGGTTCTTACCATTCTCTCCAAGATTAGTCCTAAATTCTCTGTATTCGTATACACATTCCATACTGTCATATTCGTCTCTGGAGCCACCTAGAATATGCCTTCTCTTGATGACTTTATCGAATCCTTGACACAAGAGAAAACCAAGCTCATCAACATGGGCACAATCAAAGGCCCAAGGGCACATGCACTCACTATGCATGATGGAAACCAAAAATAAGAAAAATATAAATATAAAGATAAATGGAAGTCTCATGCACATCCGAAGAATGAAGGGAACACAAAACCCTTCACCGATGCCTTTGGATCCAAAGGGGAAAAGGGAAGAAAAGGGGAGAAATGCACATACTGTCACAAAGGATTCCATTCAGAATCTGCATGCATGCAAAAACAAATAGATCTGATGTCTCAAATACTTCAAAAGACCAACCTTGGAGATCGCATCCTTGAGGGTGCAAAGAAGAAGAAGCCAGAAGATTTGAATTCCACGAGAGGAAATTCTAGCCATGCCTTGATTTCCATCAACTCCTCTCTCGATGCTTGGATCATAGATTCAAGAGCATCACATCACATGGTTTCCTCAAAAGAAGTCTATTCTTCATTGGATGAATTCAAAGGTCCTCCTATTCTGATGGGGGACAACACTTATGTTGAAGTCACCGAAAAAGGAAGGATTGAACTCACCGATGGAAGCTTCGAGAACGTGTTGCATGTTCCCAAAATTTTTCTCAACCTTCTCTTCATATATTAGATGAAAAATTCTAGCACCGGAAATAAATTTGTATTCACACCAAATGTCATGGACATGTATGACATGAAAACCAACTCCAGGGTTGATACCGGTGAGGTAAATCATCAGTCTAGATTGTATACATTTTCTAAATTCATTGAACCTGATTCTTCTTTACTGCTTACTCATGTTGATGAAAGTATTAGGATATGGCACGAAAGGCTTGGACATTTGAATTTCAGATACATACAACAACTTAGCAAGCATAGATTAGTTGATGGTCTACCAAACATCCATTTCTCCAAGGGAGTATGTGAGGGATGTGTTCTCAGGAAACACCCTCAAGATAAATTTGACAAAGGAAAGTCTCAGTGAGCTTCCGCACCTTTAGATATAATTCACAATGACCTTATGGATCCTTTTCTACATCCATCCATCATCAAATCGAGGTTTGTTCTCATTTTTGTTGATGATTTCTCACATTTTACTTGGATCTACTTTCTTCAGTAATAATCCGAGGTCTTTCAACACCTCAAAGATTTAAAAGCCTTGGTTGAGACACAGTCCATAAAGAAGATCAAAGTTCTTCGAACTGATAATGAGGAAGATTATGTGAATCATGAGATCCACAATATTTTCCATGAGTCAGGGATTTAGTTGTATCATACAATTCCCTATACTCTGTAGAAAAATGGAGTTGTTGAGCAAAAAAAATGATCTCTAAAGGAGATGGCATATTGCATGTTGCATGCAAAGTCACTACCACAGAGACTATGGGCCGAAGCACTAAAATGTGAAACATACATCCAAAACAGATCTCCCAATAGATCTGTCAAGGATAAGACCCCCTACAAGGCTTGGATTGGCCTCAAACTGGAAGTGATCCACTTTCATATTTTTGGTTCTCGTGCATGGGCCCAGATTCCCTATGAAAAGAGGAAGGCACTTGATCCATAGAGAACTGAGTGCATTTTTGTTAGATACCCTAACAGTGTGAAGGGATATTGTCTTATTGATCTTTCCTCTGACTGGGTCGTCATTGAGCATAGTGTCCAATTCGGGGAAAGTGTCTCGCATGTACCTCAGCAGCCGCATGTAGACACCTTCACTCTTCCACCTGTTTGAAATGATGAGCATGCACATGCTAACTCTTATTCAGACGAGAGTTCTGATTTAGAGGACTTAGATGATTCAAATTCAAATTTAGAGCCAATATACTTGGATGCAAAGTCAGAGCATCCAGATGCAGTTGCTAAGCCAGAGAAGAGGCCCAAGTGGACACATACTACTCTTCAGGATGCAGGGGATCTCGTTGGTAATCCAACCGATACTAGGAGGAATCGATCTAATTTCGAGGAGCCTCCTGTTGCACTCACTGCCATTGAACCATTTCCTTCAAGACATCTTTTCTTGGTTCAGTATTCAGATCCACAGTCTTATGGTGAGGCTACTGGAAATCCCTTTTGGGAATCCGCCATGCAGGAGGAGTACAACTCCCTCCTCGAGAACCAGACTTGGGATCTAGTTCCCCTTCATTCTGGGAGGAAACTTGTCAGATGCAGATGGGTCTACAAGACTAAGAGCGCAGCGGATGGAAAAATCAGAAGATGCAAAGCCAAGATGGACTCCTACATGTTTTCACATAACTTTGTACATTGTAAATCAGACCTGAATGTATACATACTCAGGACGATTGATTCACTTCTACTTTTAGTTTTATATGTCGATGATTTGCTGATCACCGGTTGCTCGACTTCAGAAATTGTTGCAATAAAGAGGATTCTTCATGAAATTTTTTTGATGAAAGACATGGGTCCACTACACTTCTTCCTTGGACTTGAGATCAGATAGGATGCATCAGGCATCAAACTATCTCAAGCCAAGTATGCACGAGATCTCCTTGAGGGATTTCACATGATAGATTGCAAGTCCGCTCCGACTCCTTTCCTATCAAGAGTCAAACTTGAGGATGGTGGAGAGACTCCACTGGTTGACAACACACTGTACAGACAACTACTGGGGAGATTGTTGTATCATCACACACTCCAGACCAGACCTCTCATATGCAGTTGGCGTAGTTTCCAGGTTCATGCAGGAGCCGCATGAGCTACATTAAAAATATTCAAAGTGTATCCTTTGATACATATAGATCATCGTCACCTTTGATATTCATTATGTAGTAGACTCTACATTATATCTCATTGGGTTACTGATTCTGACTAGGTTGGCGATAGCATTGATCGCAAGTCCACATATGGTTACTCACTCAGTCTTGGTTTCAGGCCTATCTGTTGGTCGAAAAAGAAGAAAGCTTCCATTTCTCTATATTCATTCAAGGCAGAGTACATAGGGGCAGTTAACATAACCATTCAGGCTATGTGGCTACAACATTTTCTCACTGAGTTGGGCATTCAGTTTCATCGATTGATCGTCATCTGGTGTGACAACCAGAGCACTCTAAAGTTCTGCAGAGATCCAGTTCAGAGGTAGTGGACGAAGCACATTGAGATCCACATACACTACATATGGGACTTAGTACATGAGGGGATCATCGACTTACAGTTATGTCCTTTAGCAGAACAGACGATAGACATTTTCACCAAGACCTTCACTGAGCATAAATTTCATTCTCTGGGAGGTCGTCTTGGAGTGAAGGACATAATTTCCTAGAAACTGTAGTTCTTCTTTTTACATACATTGTACCTTGAGGGTGGGTTTTCCCCATGAGTTTTTCCCTCTTTCCTCACTTTATTTTCAGTGTATATTTTGTACTTGGGTACCTAACATGGCCTCGTTGTCAGGACCCAATATTTATTTTCACCATAATGATGTTCAAGGGGGGTGTTGGAGCTACTTCACACACACCTAGGATTTAATTTTCCTAAGGTTATTACTTGTTTATTAGTCATAATTAGTCATTATCCAGTATACTATATTTTAGGGGAGAATATTCCACCTGGAGAATATTCTCTTTCAGTTGACACTTTAGTTTGACTAGTTGAGTTGAGTTTAGATGTTGCATTGGGATCATCACCATGCAACATTGGGATCATCACCATGATAACTTGACCTTGCCTTGGTATCATCACCAGAGTGGTGAATTAGCCTTGATTCCCTGAGTTAACTCCTCACTACTCTCTATTCAGTCAATTAACTGAAGACTAGTTGACTAGTTAACTCAACTAGGTGGCAGTTCACTCCCATAACTGCCTAAGAGACTAGAATAGGTGGCAGTTCACTCCCATAACTGATGGTGTGTGTCCAAATCACTCTAGACCACCACTATGGTGCATTGGTTCACCTCAAGTTAAACTCATTGAGTTATACAAACTATATCATGTGTAAATTATTCATTATTCATAACAATTAATGAGAATTCTTCCATTATTTCTCTCCTTCTTATTCTTTCTTCTATTCCCTCTATAAATGTGTATATCATTTTTTAGCTAGATCTATTATGTGTAGTTTCAACAAATTTACACCCAGAATTGTTCAAAGAAGAGCTTGGCAGTGGCCTCTGTTGTGATGCTCTTCTTGCAGGCAACCAGAATCGCCATATTAGAAAAGCGATCAACAACCACAAAAACACAATCATTTCCCCACTTGGTGGATGGGAGGCCCAACATGTAGTCCTTTGAGATGGATTCCCATGGCCTATCAGGAGTAGACAGAGGGGTGTGCAGGCCCTATTTCTTAGTGGTCGGTTTCGCAATAGCATGTGCAGTGTAGGACCTAATATAATTGTTGACCTCCTGTCGAAGTTTCAGCCAATAGAAATGTTTATGTAGCACCGCCACTGTCTTTTCGATGCCGAAGTTTCCTTCCATCCGACTGTAGTGGTATTCACATATCATCTTGACTCGCTTGCTTGATGGAATGCATATATGGCCCAGACGACACAACAACCCATCCTGAAGATGGAAATTATCGACAACTAGGTTTGCACCCAACATTTGGTCTGTGGTGGTGATGTCTGGGTCTGTCTCATAGAGTTGGGGCCATCTAGAGGTCTCATGGATGCAATATTCTAGCACCATGGTGAGTGTTGTGACTGGCGGTCTGCTGAGGCAATCAACGACGTGGTTGGTGCTTCCTATTTTATACTTGATGTTGAGGTAGAATTACTACAAGTGTGTGGACCACTTTTGATGGGGGTCATTCTACAATTTTCCTTGTGTCTGCATGAACTGCAATGGCTTATGATCAGTGTGGATGAATGTCTCCTTCCAAAAAATGTAATGTCTCCACTAGCGGTAGTCTTGCACAATGGAGTAGATTTCTTTGTCATAATTAGGGTACTTATGAACAACATTTGATTGTGTCTCACTGTGATAGGCCATAGGGTGGCCATGATAAGTGAGAAAGGTTCCCACAATGTAGTCTAAAGAATTTTTCTTGATCTCAAAGGGATGTTGCAGGTCTAGTAGTGAAAGTATTGGGGTTGAGCACAAGAATTGATTCAAATCATTGAATGCATTTTTTTGGGACCGACCCATGAAAATTTCACCTTACCACCACCCCTGGTTATTTGGATGAGGTCCCATGCAATATGGGAGAAGCCCAACATGAACTTGCAGTAGAAATTAGCAAGGCCCAAGAAGCTCTGAAGCTCAGTGAGTGTGGTTGGGGCTGGCCAGTCAAGGATGACTTGGATCTTGGCTAGATCGACATGTATGCCATCATGGTCAATGATGTAGACCAGGTAATGGACCTTGTAAATGATGAAGGAGCATTTTTCCAAGTTGTCATATAGCTTGTGTTGTCGCAGGGTGTGCAAAACATGTTGAATATGCTGCAAGTGTTTTTCCCAAGTCTTGTTGTAAATGAGAATTTCATCCAGATACACCACTACAAAATTATTGGTGAATGGTCATGTTAGAATATAATGGATGTGCTCATTTTACCATTAACAATATCTTTATTGTCACCCAACCATAGGCTGAAGCCACCCTCCGAGCACCTTAACCTTGACAGAGAATCACTCCGAAAGAAAACCCTAGGCTATATAGCCAAACAAAGGGTAGCACACCTTTCCCCAAGGATAGCACACCAATAAGAGTTGATTAGATAGTCCAAACCCTATCCAAGAGATAGTCCAAGCCTAACTTCTAGCTACAACAGCTGCAACAAAAACTCTCCTCCAAACCTGCACAGAAATTGGGCAACTACAATGTTCACAAGTGTTTCTCTACAATTTTGAGACTGCCTGCCATAATGCGAACTAGCCTCCTTTATTTATACTAATTTTGGCTAACTACCTAAGTCAACTTCTCATTCTAGGTATCTGTCTGTTCAATATATATTATTATTTCTGGCCAAATTTTTCTCTTGGAGGCTAATAACCTAATATAAATTATCTTCTTGAGCCGAAAAGTCTTATAGGGTTATTAGCCAACTCATTAGGGTTTCTTCTTTCTTACCGGAGTATTCTATCCTTGTCAGGCTTACACGTGGAGGTAAATACTTCCCGCAGATACCAGAATATTAACACTCCCTCCTAGCTAGGGAGGTATTACAGGTAATGGTCTTGAGCACAAAACATACCATTCACCTGGTAGCATCAACATAGTTATATAGACTATATCATGACTAGATCATGAGCACCATCATCATCATCATCTACGTCATCTCTCGAAACTATACTCTATCTGAGTAATAAGACATGATGCCCACTTCATAGAGTGATACAAGAGCCATTCTTATAATCTAGAAGAGTAAATGTTTTGAACCATTTTCTGTCTGGAAAATCTTTGTTCATTATTCATTTGGTTGATTATCATTTCCAATAAACTGTTGATAGTCTTCAAGGAAATTAGAAAAAAATAGAACACAATTGTGTCTATCCATAGTAGTACATAACTGCAATCCAGTGGTATACTACCACACCAAGTAACACACAACTACTTGATCAACAATGTATAGTCATGAACAGTGGAACAAATCCACCACAATAGTATACATATACTGTCATACAGTCTTCATAACAATCATCTAATATCAACCTGCACAGAAACAATGTTATGATATAAACTTAATCATATGGGCCAATCTTTCACTCACATCTGTGAGATCTGAAAGGTCCTCATAGTAGAACAATGAGATATCTGGACTATTCTTCTCAAGCAAGGAAGAATAAATTTCTTGTCTTCTGAACATAGACCATTCCCCACCCTGGGCCATTCTCCCTACACTAGTCAAAGTACACCCAGGAGAGAATGTATAAATCCTAAGGAATCCATGTCTCTGATTGCTAAGCTTGGACCATTCCCCACCCTGGGCCATTCCTCCTACACTAATCAAAGTGCACCCTGGAGAGAATGTATAAACCCTAAGGAATGATTGTCTAGACCATTTCCTCTATTAACCACAAGAGGAAAATATTGTCCTGTATCAACCTCCAAAACAAACCATTCCTCATGTTAACCACAACAAAAATAGTTGTCCGACAAGGAGGGTCAGTCTTCTTGAGTAACCCTGAAGAAGAGAGACTTTCCTAGACCACTCCCCATGTTAACCATAATGGGAAGTCATTGTCTATGATACATCATCAATATAGACCATTTCCCATGTTAACCACAATGGGAAATCACTGTCCGTCAGAAATCTCAATCCACTTTCCGAAATGGAAAGGAGGTTGCTCATCCTGGACCATTTTTTGAAATGAAAAATGATTGTTCATAAATCAATACATATCAGTTCTCCCTCTCAACCTAGGATTCATCTCTTCCTCTTTTTTTTTCAATAAGGAAGTCGTCTCCACGAGCTCCAGCTTGAGTACGCAAACTCTTTCATTTTGGACAGAAGATTTACCAAAATGTCTACTTATCTGCTCATCTGTGGATATATGTAATGGACAACCTCTTTATCTTTTCTGAACTTCATTATGGATAATGTAATGCTTGATTTCAAATGTACTTCATTCTAGAGCATTGGTTTTCTCTGGAGGGTTCATGTAGCTCTGATCAATAAAGTATATCATTTTTGGAACACTGGAACATATCCTGTGGCACTTCTTCTATCATTATGATATCTGATCTATTGAGTAATCATCTTGATACAATACAGAGAATCTTCACCACACTTTTGTTATGCATTGGAGGTTCTTCACCAAGTTATCTTCTTTCATCTATATACAAGAGGCTCTTTCTAGTATGCCTCAAAGTCTTGAGGTTGCTCTTCATATTCTCTTTGTTCAATTTCTCTAGAGAATAGTCTTTGCATTCATCTTGATGTACCACTCCAACCCATGGATGATATAATGACTCATGTAGAGGTATGTCTGGTTTACCAGAACGAGCAATCATAGTCTTCTCCCTCCATCTGGTAGAGCCTCTAGTTCTGGATCTTGCAATGCTTTCATTCATAAGTCTTCTGTACACTGTTCTTCATCACAACTTTCAGTTCTTCTTGATTACTTTCATATTAGGCTGGTAATCTTGTGATTCTCGATACAATGATTGGTTGTTCATGCTTCTCTTCTTTATTGGAATCTTCGTGTTCTTCCTCATGTTTTTCTTTTAGCCTTTGGGTCCATGGAGTTTCTTATAGATTCCATGCCCTAAAGATTCCACTTCTTTTCATCATAGGATCACATATCTGGATGGACAACCAGGGATACTTTAAGGCTTCTCTTTGAAGAAGACTTCTTATGAGGATGAATTGAGCATGTACTGTATTTCATTGTTACTACCATGGATATATACTTAATCATATTCAATGGATCATAGGATTATCTCCCTCCTAATCCTTGCTTCATCTATGAGTGCATATAATCAGCTCCCTCCATCTAATAGAGTCCACACTTATGTATGCATCCTTATTGTCTTTTGCAATATATAATTGGCTCTCTCTATCTAACAGAGTCCATGCTTCCATCTTGTTGTCTTCTACAAAACATCATAAGTATTTCTCCAATTTCCTCTTGATTGCCGACTTCTTTCTGTCTTTGCTTCTTCTAAGTCTCTTCATGATTTATTCTTCTTATCTTGCAATAGTTTCCACATGATTTGCTTGATGCATTTAATTCTTTCATGTATTATCCAATGATATCAATTCTTATCTTGTTTTTATTCCATCGGTATAGTTCTTTTTGGAACAAATTATCTTCCAAGAGATAGATATACAAGATATGTACAGAGACGATGCAAACAAGATATGTACAAGGAATAAGAAGAGTATTGTTACCTTTAGAAGAATAAGTCTCTTTCATCCTGCTTAGTCTTCTTTGTACATTCCTTTTCTTCAACAATTGATGCTTCGTGTTTCTCCTTCCTTTTATTTAACTCGGGACAATGATTCTTGTAGTGGCCATACTTTCGACAGTTGAAGCATTATACTTCTGAAATGTCTTTCTCTTGATTTGGCTTCCTCCTTGAACCAAACTTCCTTTTGTTCCTGAAATTCTTGAATCTTGTTGTGAAGGCTTGATCATCATACTTCTATTGGGGTTTCTCTTTTACACTGATCCTCGATTCTTCTTGAGCACAACACATCCAAAGTTCTTCAAATGTTGGATACTCCTTCCTTGTGTTCATGCTTGTGGAAAATGCATGCCACGTCTTGGGAAGATCATTGAGTACTATGTTTACCAATTCCTTCTCTGAGATGATCTCTTCAATAGATTTTAGTTGATCTCTTACCTGAGAGATTCTCACAAAATATGATGTTATGTTGTCCTCATCATTCATCTTCATGTCACAGAGCTCATTCTTCAGACTCATAACTTGTCCAATGTTTCTGACTGAGAAGAGATTTGTTAGGGCATCGTACATATTCTTCGATGAGTCAAGATGGGAGATGTAGGGTATCAAGTGGTATTTTATATATTCCACTATGATACTCATAGCATTGATGTCACCGTCTTTGAACTTCTCCGTGGCTACAACGTTCTGTGGTTCCTTCTCTTTCCCTTCTTCAAACTCTGGTTTCGCGATCTTTCCTTATCCAACACTTTATTCTTGGCAAGGATGATTTCAATCCTTGTCTTCCACACTCTGAAGTTAGAATATCCATCTAACTTCGTATCTGACTTCATAGAGTAAGTCATGGTTTCTTTGACTTGGTCAACCCTAGATTTGACCAAAAGCTTAAACTTCATGTCCTAGCTTTCTGAGAGTACTAGGAGATGCACTAGTCTAGGGTGCACTGATTTATCTGGAGATGAGGTCAATCCCTTCATTTAAGGTGCCTCAACAAGAGGATTAGGGTTTTTGCAACTACACCTACTAATAACCCTAGCGACAGTGATATGGTGACTGCTCCTGCTAGAAACCCTAGCAACAGTTCTTCAACGAGCTTAATATCCTTACGACTATGTTTCCTTCCAGCGGTTAGACTAAATGAAGGAGGTGTGGGCCCATAACCTATTAGAATATAATGGATGTGCTCATTTTACCATTGACAATATCTCTATTGTCACCCAACCATAGGCCGAATCCACCCTCCGAGAACCTTAACCTTAACATAAAATCACTTTGAAAGAAAACCCTAGGCTAGATAGCCAAACAAGGGTAGCGCACCTTTTCCAAAGGATAGCGCACCAATAAGAGATGATCAGATAGTCCAAACCCTAGCCAAGAGATATTCCAAGTGTAACTGCTAGCTTCAGCAGCTACAACGACAACTCTCCTCCAAACCTACACAGAAATTGGGTAACTGTAATGCGCACAAGTGCTACTCTCCAATTCTGAGACTGCCTACCAAAATGAGAACTAGCCTCCTGTATTTATACTAATTCTGGCTAACTGCTTGGGCTGACTTCTCATTTTGGGTATCTGTCTGTTCAATATATATTATTATTTCTGGCCTACTTTTTCTCTTGGAGGCTAATAACCTAATATAAATTATCTTATTGAGACGACAAGTCTTCTAGGGTTATTAGCCAACTCATTATGGTTTCTTCTTCCTTCCTGGAGTATTCTATCCTTGTCAGGTTTACACATGGAGGTAAATACCTCCCGCATCTACCATAATATTAACAGGTTGCAGGATATTGTCCATCATCCTCATGAAAGTGGCTGAAGCATTTGTCAAACCAAAGGGCATGGCCAACCATTCAAAAAGGCCTTCCTTTTGACTTGAAGGTGGTATTCATTACATCTGTTGGTTCTATCGAGACCTGGTGGTAGCCAGACTTCAGATCAATCTTATAGCAGTATTTTTCCCCTATGAGTTGATCAAGGAGGTCGTCGATTCGGGGAATCGGGTACCGATTTCTGACTGTGATTTTATTCAGATCCCGATAATCAATGTAGAGTCACCAAGTTCCATCTTTCTTATGTACCAACATGATTGGGATCCTGCAAGGTGATGAGCTGGGACAGATGTGCCCCTTGTGGAGAATTTCTTGGATCTTTTGCTTGATCTCCTCATTCTCTAATAGAGAGTGGCGATAGATTGTCCCATTGGGAAGTGGTGCACTGGGGATCATATAAATGGGGTGCTTGACCTGAAAGTGGAGAGGTATCATGGTAGGTGAGGATAAAATATCTAAGTATTCTTCCACGACCTTATCTACTTGCTTCTACTATGTGGAGAGGTCGGTCGCAAATTCCCTAGATGTGGTTGTGATCTTTCGCTCATTCTGAGAAAGAATCACGAAGAATAAAAACTTCCTCCTCTGAGAGATGACCTTCCTACATTTCTTGGTAGAGATTAAGGAAATAGCACTAGGTGGGACTACCTCAGGTATCCTGTATAATTTCCTTTTCAAAGTAATAATAACACTATGAGGCCTAGACTCATATACAATATGATGTTTCAATAAATAAGGTTGGCTAAAAAGAACATCACAAACTTCGAGAGGAGAAAAATCACACAATACCTCGTCTTTGAAGGGCTTGATACTGTACAAAAATCATCATTGTTGGCTAACACGAAGATCACTTCCTTGGTAGAGCCATCCAATGGTGTAGGGTTGTGGGTGCGACATTGTCAGAAGGTCCAACCGCTTGATGATATCTGTTGAGATGCAGTTCTTCTGGCTACCGCAATCAACGATGAAGTTTAGAAGGGTGACTTTTACCCACATCTGTGAATGGAAGAGGCACTCTCCTTCTTCTAGCTCATCTAGTTTACCAGGATGGAGCTTGGTTGTAGAAACAGTGGCACTGGGTTCCGCATCAATGATACGTATTCCCCTTTCTGGTTTTGACTCAGAGTCAGAACCCACATCTGATTCATAGGATTTCACTTCAGCCACCAACAACTTCTTTGAGTGTCAGTTAATAGTGTTATGCCAAGGGATCTTATGGAAGTCACACCACTTCCCAGTATCTTTCTTTTCCTTTCTGGTGTCCTTCTTTGCTTGCAGCTTGGACTGATTGTCCAGATACTGTCCATATTTTATCTGTCCTTTTTTATATGGGTTGGGGCCTCCCTTTTCTAGATTTTTTTGTGAGGGATTCCGAGGCCCAAATTGTCGCATCTTTTGTTTGAGCTTCTTCTCTACTTTGAAAACATATCGGTAGGTCGCGCTCAAGGACGAGATGTCTAGAAATTTCACTTCAGTCTGGATGTATCTATGTAGAGAACCACGATACATGAGCACCATATGTCGCTATAAATCTTTGATACCCATATTGGTTCGCAAGTTATGGAAGATATTTTTGAACTCTAGCACTGCTTAGTCTCTTTCTTTCCACAGTGTGGTCCTTTTGGTATACAAGTCATCATAACTTCCGACAGGGTAGTATTGTTCCTTAATAGTATCCCTGAAGGATTCCCAAGTGGTCATGACTGTAAATAATGAGGCTTCCTCTATTTCCTTTTTCTCACAGAAAGTTTCCCACCAATATTTGACATGGGGAACAACCTTGAGGAGAAAAAAAGTAATATTTTCTCTATTTGAAAAGTTATAGACAGAAAAATACCCTTCTAGTAGATTCAACCACTTTTCTATAGCATTTGTGTCTATATGACCTTAAAATACAGGAATATCGAAGTTTATTTGTACCTTGAAGGGGGCGGTGCCTCCGCTCGAAGAAGATGCATCGCCTGTTGGTAGCCGTCGAAGGATTTGTGCGAAACTATCCATCATCTCATTCATTTGTTGCATGAGGGATTCCTCAAGCAACATTTTGAAAGGATATCATGTCCCGTCATTTTTATTTTCTCTTTCCATGAGAGGTCACTTGGGCGTGCGAGAGATTTTTTCCTCAATAGAAACATGCTCAAGACCCAATTCTTTGTACCATGACCTCGTTGGAGACATGCATTAAGACGACAAGGAGCAGACCGATCTGATACCACTGATCTAGATTTTATGAGAAAAAAAAAATGACTATAGATTAATAACAGATTCTTAACAAATAATAACAGAGATACAATAAAATTGGTTTTCTATTCAATAAGTAAATAAGTTGAAACTGTAAAATGTAACAGAAAACAAGCTTGTTGGAATGGTGGCGGCTTATCTCTGAGAAGAGATGTGACGGTTGTGATCATCTGCAAGAATATGGTTACAATGAGGCTCTAGAGGCCTTTTACAATAAAACAAGAATGTAAAAAACCCTATACATCCAAAAATCTAACCCTAGGATATGAAGCTCCAAAATTCATGTGGGCCCCGTTTGGGTAAGTTAGTACACCAACTTCCCGGGGTCGTAACTTTTTCATACGATCTCCAATTTAGGCACATGATAGCTCATTGGAAAGGTCTAACTGAGGAGAAAAATTTCCGATTGTCCTAGGTCAGTGCCTTCAATAGTAACTTGGACCCCAAATCCCAAAAACTGTCATTTAGGGCCTCAAAACGATCCCGGAAGTTTGGAACCCGAAAAACTGTCAAAAACATGCCAAGGTGGAAAATTGTTTTCGAGCCAATAAAATAGGTTGGTGGCCATCGATATCCACCTGAATCATCTCCTTATGTATGAAACATCTCCCCCTTTGAAATAAATGACAAATGGATGCTCCCCCTAAGCTTATGCATCCCTTCAAGCAATCCAATGTGAAATTTAAGAGTATATCTCTAATCTATCATTATCCAATCTATATTTGCTACAAGTATCCAAAATAGATCCTTCTATTTGATTTATTTTATCAATCAAATATTCCACTCCAAATTCATGAAATCAATCTTATGAATGATTTGAAGCTTTAACATTGACTTATTTGAATATGTTTATGCCTCTTCATTCCTTTCTAAAGAGGGCCAATCATATGACTTCTCTTGTTCAAAAGAGTACTGTAAAATTAAATTTCCATTTTCACAAGGAAATTTCCCAGCTTTAACTTTTCTATAAATGGGGTGTACATGTCTCAAGTGAGAATCAAAACAATGAATATCCCTACCATCTTCATATAGCTTATCATATCCTTTCTCATAAAAAATAGTGTCATCTTTCCATGTTTCTTTCTTTCGCCTCCTTTTCCAAACCTTTGAGTATTGGTATCTATTCTTGATAAGAACATCTTCTTCCTTGTTTTTTTTAGGAGGTATGAATATACTTATTCTACAATAACATGCTATGTGCCCATAGTTATTGCACTTATAACATTCAATATTTTAATCAAGTAGGGGAGAAAATGATGTCAGACATTTAGCTTAGGTTGATGGACAGTTGGTATGGATTGTTGGTTGTCATTGATTTCACCCATTGGAGAGTGATATTGTAGATTAATTTCAAACCTTAGTGATTGATGTCAACCCTTAGAGAAATATTGATAGTGAATTCTGGTAGCACAAAGGTTTGGGTAATGGACCCAAGGTTGTTTCATGTATAATGGTATGAGTTTTAATATACTTGAAGGTAAGAATATTCTATATGGATAGTACATGTCATTTTGTTTCTGGTGGTATGTGGAACATCATATAACGCCTCACTGTTAGAGAGTTATGGCCATGAGAAGTTGGAGAACCCAGGTTTAGGTAACGGACCCAAGTTTGTTTGATGGTTAATGGTATGATTTTTGATATATTTGTAGGCAAGACTATTCTATATGGATAGTACATTTCATGCCATTTCCAGTGGTATGTGTAATGTCACATAACTCATGGTTAGACAGTTATGTCCATGTGAAGTTGGAGAACCCTCATGAGTCATCTAGAAGCCCCAAAAGGTCAAAGTAGTCAAAGTGGTTTAAGATATTTTAGAAGATAAATAATAAAGTGAAGTGATGAGTGTACTATACATCATAGTCAATACAAAATAAATTATTTAAATAATTAATGTAATGGAGAAATTAGAAGTAGGTTAACCCTAAAATAAGGAAAGTGGGTTAAGATGGTTAAAAGGTAACCCCTTGAGGAAGCTACATGAAAGTATAAATAAGAGGCAAGGCTCTCTTATTTTAATTACACTTGATCATATTGAATATCTATAGGTGATTGAGGTAACCAAAGGATATATAAGCCTAATTTCAGAGGGAAGGTGAAGTAAAGAAGTTTGAAATTCAAGGGAGGATAAATTCTTTTGATGATGTTTTATAAGGTATGTTATTTACAGGTCATCTCACCATTTTCACAATAACTTTTTTTCTAGAATTCTTCAAACCATGAAATTGGGAGAACATTGAGGAAACATATCCAAGTAGTCGTGGTACAAATTTCATCTTGTGGGTCGTTGTATTGTTGGATTTACACTCTGTGGAAAATAGGGTTTGTGGCTAGTCCTAAAACTAGTCTAAAACAGGTCTTTCGGGTAAAAACATCATAAATTATTGATAACAGATACAAATTCAGTAACATCACATGTTTTGGTTAGAGTACAGTCTTTAGTATTTTGTGTACAATTTTCATATCCATAAAAAAAATATTTCGTGCGGGGCACACTCTAAAAGTTCTCTCTCTAGAATTCAACAAGTTATGCCATTTTTTCTATATCTCCTTTTTTGAGAGGTTCCACGTAGTGAAATCTGGAGGAATTGCATAAAATACACTAAATAACATTGTGTACCATTTTCAGATCTTTATTCATTATAGGTACATAGTTATGATTATTGAAAGTTAGGGTTTTTTACTAATCCAAAACTAGTCATGTGAGACTAAAGTAAAGTTTGATGAAAATGTTAGTCTCTTATTGTTAAAGTTAAGGAAGGTTTGCAGGTATGTGATCATATACACCAGGTCTATTATAGATTTACAAATCAGATTTGAATGATGAAATTTATGATGGAGTTTGGGTGAGGTACATGTTGGGTACATGGTTGATACAAGTAGTTGATGATTTGGCACATACATGACGTATATAGTTGATGATGTTGCTACATCTTGATGAGTCATAGTTGATAAGTAGTTGATACATGATTGGTACATACTCGGTACATGGTTGGAGGCACTTTTTAGTAGTATTGTTGACACATGGTTTATGGATGATGTAGCATAATTGTATTGGTATATTATTAGAAGCACATATTGATCTTGGTGATGATTATGAGTTGTTGTGTTATGCTTGGTTGATGCACATATTTGAGAGTTGTCTTAGTGATTAGATTTGATTTGGTTGATAAGATTGATGAGACAGGTTGTTGTCATAGGTTGTTTGGATAGGTTGTTGTGACATGTTATTCATATAGGTTTGGTGCATGGTTGATGCACTTGTTCATGGTACAGGTTGAGGTACAGGTTGGTGCATGGTTGATGCACTTATTTACGATGCAGGTTGATTATAGGTTGTTGCGATAGGTTGTTTGGATAGGTTGTTGTGACAGGTTATTCCTTTAGGTTTGGTGCATGGTTGATGCACTTATTATAGGTATGGTACAGGTTGTTAATGTTTATGCCATTATTATAGTTATTTTCATTTCGATAGATAAGAGCATCATAAGAACAAGATCACTGAGAAATACACATTCACAGGAGACACATCATTTATCTTGGGAAACCCTCTAGGGGAAGAAAACACAACAAAAACTTCCTTATCATAAATTGCTAATACATTGTTAAAGAGATAACTCAAACCAATACAAATTGTCCTCTCCAAGAGATGCACCACTCTTCTTCTCCTCTCTCCAACTGGTAATTGTAGCTTGCCTCATAAGAGAATGACCAAGTGAGTGTGTGATAAAGTGAGGCACTAGCCTCCTATATATACAAGACTGGCACGTGTGAGAGGATTTCACTGGCAAGGCCGACCTCTCACTCTGGGTGGGTAAACCCACCTTTAAATTAATTCTGGGTCTCAATAATAACTGTTGGGGCCAACTTCGTATTCTTCCCATTATAATTGTCTGATGACCAATCCGCAAAAGGGGATTTGGTCCTAATACAATTATCGACATGATTAATCCACAATGGGGATTAATCCAATGAATAAAATAACAATAATAATAAGAATGCTCTTTGCAGTTACATTATTTCAACACTCCCCCTTAACAAGAAGGGTATTCTTCAACAACATCAGGTGAGAGAGGTCTGCATCATCAGTGGCATCAGGAGGATAGTATCATCAATATCATCTTCAAACATTGGCTAGCATATTTACGAGTAATCAGAAGTTTTCTTCATCGATAGCATCATCATTTTTGAAAGAATGCCATCATCATCTGCATCAAAATGTATCAGTAAAAATGATACCTCATCATAGCACTAGGCTGGCACATCACAGTACTACACTAGCTCAATGTCACAACGGTTAAGCTGGTAGCTAAGTGTTAGTCACATCTTGCTTTACGTCTAACAACAAGGTCAGAAGCAAGGAATCATCTTGTTTTACGTCTAAGAACTATGTCAGAAACAAGGAATACATCATCATCTCGCTTTATGTCTAACAACTAGGTCAGAAGTGAGGAATCATCTTGCTTTATGTCTAACAATGAGGTTAGAAGCAAGGAACATATCAATATCTCGCTTTACGTCTAACAATAAGGTCATAAGTGAGGAATCATCTTGCTTTACGTCTAAAAACTAGGTCAGAAGAAAGTAATCAACAACATCATTCTTTACGTCTAACAGTGAGGTTAGAAGCAATGACTCATCTTGCTTTACATCTAACGGCGAGGTCAGAAGCAAGGAACACACAACGTCATGATTTATGTCTAACAACGAGGTCAGAAGCAATGACTCATCTTGCTTTACATCTAACAGTGAGGTCAGAAGCAAGGAACACACAACGTCATGCTTTACAACTAACAGCGAGGTCAGAAGCAATGAATCATCTTTCTTTACATCTAACAGCGAGGTCAGAAGCAAGGAACACACAACGTCATGCTTTACGTCTAACAGCAAGGTCAAAAGAAATGACTCATCTTGATTTACATCTAACAGTGAGGTTAGAAGCAAGGAATAAGTATACTCCCCCTTTCAGGGAGGGTCCTTTCGGACTATACCAAGATTATCTCAAAAGTGTTCAAACTTTACACGAGATAGATGCTTGATCAACACGTCAACAACCTGTTCATCCATGCTAATGTACTAGAGCTTCAAGGCTCCTCTCTGTACCATGTCATGGATGAAATGATAGTGGATCTCTATGTGCTTTGACCTATCTTGGAATACAGGATTCTCTATCATCTTTATGTAGCTCTGGTTGTCACATAGAATCGTGGTTGCTCTCATCTCCAAGTCAAATAGGCCCGTCAGCAAATTTTGAAGCCATATAGCTTCACAACTAGCAGAACATGCAACAATGTACTCTGCTTCTGCTGTGTTGAGAGCAATACTGGATTGCTTCCTACTCTGCCATGAGATCATGGCTGATCCCAAACTGAAATAACATTTGGAAGTGCCTTTTATGTCTGCAATGCTTCCTGCCCAATCTACATCAGTATATCCACTCAATGTGAAATCATGATCTCCATCAGAGCTGAGACCATAATCAATTGTACCTTTAATATACCTCATCACATGTTTTGCAGCCACTAGGTGAACATGTTTGGGCTCTACCAGAAACCGACTCAAGGTGTTCACTGCAAAACATATGTCTATTTTGGTATTCATCAGGTACATTAGCGATCCAATAATCTGTCTATATAGTGTGGCATCTATCAAGTCTGACAAAGTATCGACCAACAGCTTCAGCTTCGCTTCCATGGGTTTATTCATGGACTTTTATTCTAGCATGTCGAATCTCTTTAAGATTTCGACTATTTACTTCCCTTGATTAAGGAAGATTCTTTCTGGACTCTGCCATACCTCAAGACCTAAGAAGTAATTCATTAGGCCAAGGTCTTTCATTTCAAATTCCGTGGCAAGTCTCTGTTTACATTCAGTTATGAGATTTTCTTCTATAGTTAAGAATAAGTCATCCACATATAGTAGTAAAATTACTGGTTCATTATCCATAATTTTGAATTAGAGATTTGAGTCTGCTTTACTCTTGGTAAATCCTAAGCTCGTCAAGAAACTGTCTATACAACCATACGAAGCTCTGGGATTTTTCTTCAATCCATATAAGGATTTATTCAATCGACAGACATGAGACTTCCTGTCTTCAACCTCAAATCCTTGGGGTTGCTCTATATACACTTCCTCTTCGATAACAACATTTAGGAAAGTTGTCTTCACGTCCATCTGGTGCAAATTCCATTTCATCTTGGCAGCAAGAGATATAATGGTTCTGATCAAAGTGTATCTGGCCATAGGAGCGAATGTATCTTCATAGTCAATGCTTTCCTTCTGGGAAAAGCCACAAGCGATAAAACATCAGCAACATGTTTTATTTTGAAGAGCCATTTTGATGATACCACATCCTTACTTTTTGGTCTGGGAACTATTTCCCATACATCATTCTTTATTGTGGATTGGTATTCCTCTGTCATGGCATTTGCCCATTCCTTCTTTTCAATGGCCTCTTCAAAGCATGTAGGTTCTTCATCAAGTAGATTGCACATCAAAGTCGTGTAACTGGAGAATGGTTTTGGTCTCTTCACATGTCTTGTGGTTCCTTCTGGAATACCATACTTCTCTCCATATTGAATAAGCTCTCTTGCCCAAGCATGGTTTATTTTATGGGAGAACATCATATGAGGAGGTTCTTGAACTTATGATACATCGTGATCTTCAGGAGTCTCCTCATCAGGTTCGACAACTCTGGGGACTTCCCTCACGGATTCCGTAGTCTTGGGATTTACAGGTTTGTTGACGGGCGAAAATGATTGTTCGTCAACTGGGAGAGTGGAACTAGTCCGGGGTTGTCTAAATAACCCAAGCCGTTTGGAATGGACCACCCTAACGAGTTTAACGGCTCCGTTGGCCGCTCTAAGGTCTCCTATGAAAACCAAAGAGAGAATTGATCTGAGCTAAGTAATCTAACTAAACTAATAAAAGAAACTAAACTATAACAACATACAAGAGACTAACTAAAACAAAGGAAACTAGAAACTAATAAAACAAAGAAAAGGAACTAATAAACAAAATATAAACTATTCTAACCATTCTATCTACAAACTACTAATTACTATCATAATAACTCAAATCAACTACCTAATTATCAGCTGCAATATTTCTTATTCACAAATGTACACTATGGACAACCCATAGATCTGATTAAAACCTGCAAAAATCATATGTATTCTGCCCTAAGACAGCCACGGATCTCTTTTTTTATTTTTGTATTTTATGAAAAAGAAATACAAACTACTAAAATTAAACAATCTAATATATATTACTGAAATTAAACAATGTAATATAAATCTAACTAAATTATCATCTCTATTAAACTACTTAACATATACAGTAAATAAAAGACTAATTGACCTAGAAACACTCCAAGTCTGCCCTGTGTAGGATGACTTCTTAAGCTGTTTGGAGGAAGAAATTCACACCATTTAGTCTTTAAGCTTCTTTTAAACGATCAGCTATGCTGCTCCTTGAAGTGTTTTACAGGACAAACAAGACATAAAAGAAAATCATAACAATCTTCTGATGATAAATCTCTGCAATAAGGGAAATCTATTATGCAGAAAACTTATATAACAATTCAATTTATGAAGAAGACAAAGCTATCATTCACAAATTGGACTAACAATTGTTATGTCTTTTATTGAGTTAGAAGAAACAAGATATAGATAACAGTAAATAAATTATATCATTTGAATTTGATTTAGATAGCAAAAGTAATTTACTAAACCATAAACAAAGTGATATACAAAACTTGAAACACAATGTTGATATATTGAAAAGCAAAAGCTATGACAAAACATCAATTCTGCTCCAGTCTGTGTCAGAATTCTATATCCTTGTTCTCCCACAACTGAGGATGATTATTATTACAAAAACCATAGGTTTATATAGGTTTCTCACAAGGTAAAACATCCTTGTGAATAATAGCAAATTGTTTTACATAATCTTGGGAAAAATCCCAAAATCACCTAAACTAAGGAAATAAAATGCAAGTAAAATATGTAGATCATCCCCTAACTGCTTATGATATCTATTGCCAATTCGAATTTGCCTGCAATAGAACACAAAGATCAAATTAGAAGGATGTTTTATTAGGAAAACAATAAAAAATTGACTTTACAGACTTAGCTACAGAATCATCTTATTCTGTAGCTAGTCAAAAATAGCAAACAAAACCAGATCTCAATCAAATCAAATCGAATCATCTTTTAATAATCCTCAAAAATGAATTATTAATAATTGAAGTGAAATTATCATCCAAATCAAATCATATCGAAAATAAATGCAATCGGAACAGAGTAAAGAATGCTCTGTTTTTAGTTCTCATAAAATCAGGGCAAATAACAACCATATTGTTTCGTATCCAAATGCAATTACAAGCCAATCGTATGATGTAATCCAAAATAGATATGACAACAATCGATCCTTATCACAATTGATTGGTTATAGCTGTGTGAAATTCATATCGTTTACCTCAATTGTCAAAATAGACAGACTGTTGCAATTATAATCAAAACAGAACATATCCATTAAAATTTGTTGTAGAATGCAGTTGTTGAGTATCGCATGATGAACAGACATAACAAAAATAATGATCATAACCATCATTAACCCATTATAGTCATAGCAATAAATCGATATTGTTCATATAAACGCAAAGATAGGTAAATCGGTTAGAATGGAATCAGACTGAACGAGCAACAATCACACGCATTTCGTTATTGATCATACAGTCAACAGACCAGGGCTTGACAGAGTCAACAAAATCCATAATATAAATCGAGCAAATAACCGAAATGAATAAGGCTGAGTTTAATTATAGACACAAATCGTAAGACTGGATACGATCAATTTCATTCCTCAAATCGAAATCAAATGATATATTTGTTACAATCGAATACAGTCCAAATTGAGTCGGTTGGGTATAACAATCATTATTCAAATCTATTTGTAATTTGATTATGTAACAAAATGATATACGAATTAATCTGAACATAGAATGTACAGTCACAACAGCTAACCAATTTGCCCATAATATCGCACAGGATATAACCAAATCGAACAGAGATATTGACTGTATTCCAAAAATAGAAAAGATATCAACAATCCTTAATAATAGAGTATTCAAATCAAATCCAATTATAATCAATCAAATTAAATCTAATCAAAACCAATCCAAAAATTAATTAACAACACTTATATACAACAAATGCATGACAGAGTAGGTCAACAATGTACACAGAGTTTATGAACATGCCATATAGATAAGTGAAAGTTATACCAGCGAGATTGCTGAGGCTATGCCAATTTGGAATTGACGATTTCCGTGGCTGACTCGACATTCTTGAACAGAATTGAACCAATTGTTCGTTGCTTTTTGTCAGAGGGTTCCACCTTCACATTACGACCAGTGAGATTTTCCACTTGGTTTTCCAAATCATGGATTCTGGATTGTAACCTTAGGACATCCAAGTAGTATCTTTCCAACCACAACCCACACTGATCGCAAGGTGGAACAACAGGTTGAGAAGAAGGGGGTTTCGATGATTCCCCGAGGGTTTCACGAGGTAGTTCAATGCCAGGGAACTTAGGATTATCCTGCAGGCAAGGTGGTAAATTCTTGACAAAGTCATAAGGAGGTTTGTCACACAAGCCTTCCGAGTAAGGATACTCATCGGCGAGAAAACGTTCAATCTCTGAATCAGAGTCTTCGCTGACCACGATAGGTTCTACTTTGGCAGGGGGTTTAGGCTTATTTCTCGCCATGAGAGATATTAACCTAGCATTTTTCTTGCCTTTAGCATTAGTTTTAGCTTTATCTTTAGGCCGATTGACTGTAGGCTTGGCAATTTCAACCTGTTTAGTCATAGCCATAGACAAATTCGTAGGTGAGCCAGGTTTAGGTCTATGTAGTAAAACGCTGTAAGGCACAGGGGGAATAGGCTGGGTTTCGGCCACCATGGGTTTATCAACCTGTGGAGGGTTTGATTCTTCAAAGCCATTACGAATGAGAAAATTATCCCAACAATCACGACGTAACCCTAACTCGTAAACCAATATCATTTTAATCAACCCCAAATAGAAGAGGTTGGTATCAGCTTGGCTACGCTTGTACCTTTTAGCTATCTTGAACAAACTTCTATGCAGATAGTGGGGCATACTAAGTTCGAAACTCATAAAAACCATCAATAGACGAAGGTGAAACAAGAAAATGAACCTGTACCTTCCCTCACAAGTAATGAATTGCTTGATTATCATTATGAGATCATACCAGCGTGGTTTTAACATTTTTGCAGGCAAGCCTTTGTCGCAGGAGTTCACTGTTCAAGACTGAAATAACAATGTCCACGGGACATCATCTACCTTGCAACTTTTGGACCACTTCTGTCCCGTAATAGGCAGGCTGGTTGCCGAGCTAAGAAACTGTTCATTGATTTCAATTTGCACATCTCCAACTTTGGCTCGACAACCATCAAACGATAATGCAAATTACCGAGCCACGATAGGACTATAACCATCAAATTTCCTTATGAACGAGAGCCATCCGAATTCTTCCAGGTCCCTATAAGCGCCATCAAACATCAACAGTGCTTGGCACCTGTTGGGCTCGGCCCTTACGACAGGATCCATGGCTTTTGTGCATGGTAGGGTTTGGTTTGAACAATTCAAAACACACGGTCGAAAAAAAATAGGGCTTAACAGCTTCAGCGCTCAAAGAGGCAAGGATTAACTGCATGCATGCGAAGGTGGTGGGATTACCACTGCCATGCAGTGCATTAATGACTGAGTACAATGTTGTTCCATCCATAATCATAATCATTTAAACCATATGTATCGGCCAACCAAATAGGTGTACAACCATATAAACGTGCCATCAATCTGAAGTAGAACCAACACCATATGTTATATTCATGCGCCAAGTGTACAGTTCTATCCAACATGAAATCCAACATTAACCAATGATCCATCGTATCAATCAAACGTTTTAAACCAATGTTAATTCAATCGTGCCAATGTATAGTTTGAAACTATGATCGCTCAATGTAATATCAAACTCACAAAACAATGCACCAAGCATCGATTATAAAATTGAAATCCAAAAGATTAATCAATGCACCTTTGTGAAACTCAAACCATTGTCATTTCTTCTCAAATCAAACTTATAATATTACCAATGCATTTGTTGCACATTCAAATGTTTATATTTCAAAGTTTTTAGAACTTGCAACCAAAAATCTCATATAATCAATAAGTCAAGATCTCATAGCAATAAGGATCAAAGCATATAAGACCAAAATTAATCACGAGCTTTATAGAATCAAATGTAACTAGTAAATCTTCATGCTCAATGGCTTATTAATCAAATACGCGATCAAGATAAGAGTAGGCCAAAGGACATAAGCTTGAAAGAATCTTTTGTAGTCATGTGATAAACCAATGGTCAAGTGTCTTTCAGAAAAATCAATAAAAGACGACGACAGTCCCAACAACGAAAGAGGTGTTTTCACACTTTCAGTTGTGAAAACCAAATTGAAACCAAATTGCTATTGTCACAAAAATGAAACAAATGTCTAGTTGCACAATGCGACGATGATTTGTCGTTTATAAGACAAGGGGTGTAGGTAGCTTTTTTTAGAGCAATTAAAAAAATGAATTGGCTGCCAACAATGGCGACACGCTGGGAGAAGCAGTTATCTCTGTCAAAAGAAATCAATTCAGATCAGGAGAGCAAAGAAAAATTCGACTTAAAACAACAACTAGAAAATCGTACTAACATCATTATCAACTATCTTTTTCAGCGATGTTTTAAAAGATGCAAACCAAAAATAGTCTTTAAGATCAGCAAGTCATGATTTTTATGATAAAATCTTCAATACTGTTGACATGGCCACTATTTCCAGCAGGCGTCCATAGCCTCGACAGGGTTTCCATTTAACCCACTTGGACATCTTTATCCTATCAAGAAGTTCTATATTAGAATAAAGGACTTTTAAAAGAGGTTTCTTATAATTTTTAGATTTTCATTTACCCGACATTGCTTCGCTGCCAGCAGGCCTGTTCAGTACCCCAACGAAGTTGTCTTGGCGCCATGCTTGCATTTACCCGCTACCAGCGGACCTGTTCAGTATCCTGACGGGTTTACAAACACTTCCCACAGCTCTTATTAATATTTTTATTTTGTTTTTCTTTTATAGATAGCTGAGCGGGGTGACGCTGAAAATTTTTGATATTTTCTCATATTTTTCAGACCTCATCAGAATTTTTTTAAATACTGTCCTTATTCATCTCCAGAAATGTTTTATTTCTAAAACAACTTACTTTGACAGGGAGACATCCTTTTTGAGTCATTCCTTTACGGAAAAGGGACAGCGTAAACAGATAAAGATGATCATGACAAACTTCACTTAGAGATTGAAATAGTAAACTTTTTTCAAACAACATTTTCCAATATCATTTTCAGAAATACATATATCACCGATGTTTGTACAATCTTTCAGAAGTTATTTCAGCGAAGAGATTTTTCTATGGTCTATGTCTGAATGGCTCAGTGTACAAGCATGCATATGTTTCAAAACACAGCAAACTGATCAATCAAATCAAAATCATGAAACAAAAACAAAGACAAAAATAAAAACAAAAGGAAATATTTACATAAAATACAAGGATAAAAATCAGGCAAAGTATCTTTTCAAGGCTTGGCCATTCACCGGGTAGGTGTCAAGATTCCCTTCAAGATTTTGCAAACAAAAAGAACTAGGACCCAACGTTTCAGCAATAAAAAATGGCCCAAGCCACAAATTTTGAAATTTAGTGTGTTCACCCTTCCCTTCGTGTGGTTTGTCCCACTTTAAGACGAGATCGCCAACTTCAAAATTTCTATCAGAAGTAGAATTAGAATCGAACCAGCTTTTAATTAGTTGTTGATGTTGATCTAGTTTACGCTTGGCTTGGGTTCTTACTTCTTCTAACTTCATCAAAGCGTTAATACAACTTTCTAAAGGGGGACATTCTTCTTCTTGAACTTTTTGTGACAATTGGAGCAAAGGAAGAAGAATATGAGGTGGCAAAATGGCTTCTCTGCCATAAACGAGGAAAAAGGGAGAGTTACCTACAACAGCTTTGGGTGTTACCCTATCAGCCCACAGTGCATTAAGTAGTGTGTTGTGCCAGTTCTTGTGATTTTCAACCACGGTTCTCTTGATAATCTTGATCAAGTTCTTGTTGGTTGATTATGCTAAGACGTTACCCTGGGGGTAGTAACTCGCAGAATACTTAAGCTTTATTCCTTTTTCTAAGGCAAACTCACTCATCTCAAGAGAAGAAAAATATGAAGCATTATCAAAAACTAGACAATCAGGTATGCCAAAACAGGTAATGATATGCAAGTTAAGAAAAGCGATCACCTGACTTGTGTTAACAGTTCTTAGCGTGGCGGCTTCAGACCATCAAGTAAAGTAATCAGTGGTTGTCACAATATACTTGTGTTGTTGTGAGGATGGAGGGTTAATAGGACCAATGATATCAAGGCCCCATTGTTGGAAAGGAGAATCGACTGTAACGGGTTGCAAAGGGAAGGCTGGTTTTTGCAATCGCCTTGACGCTTTCTGACAAATGATACATTTTTGGCACAAGGCGTGGGCATCTCTAAAAAGTGTTGGCCAGTAATAACTGGCTCTTATGACTTTATGAGCAGTGGGATCACCACCGAAGTGACCACCATCTTCTCCTGCATGCAACTCAAGCAAGACCTTCTCTGCTTCATCCTTTTCAAGACAACGCATCAGTACGCCATCAAAATTCTGATGAAACAGTATACCGTTTATTAGATGAAAGGAGGAAGAATTTAATCTCAAAGATCTTCTCTTGGCAGGGTCAAGGTGACGAGGTGCTGATCCATGTTGAAGATAGTGTCTAATATCATCGTACCAAGGACTTATGAGGTTTTGTGTACAACAAATCATACTCTGATCGCGTTGTTCTAGGTCTGACATGTCACTAACTTCTTGTTGTTCAGTTTCTGAATCAACTACCAATTTACACAACCCTTGGCCTCTCACGATCTGAGCTGGAGTGATTTCTAGGTCATACTCCTGTAAGGAGGTGACCCAGTTGGCTCTTTTCTCTCCTAACTCTTTTTGCACTAACAAGTTCCTAACGATAGGGTAAGGGACAATCACCTTCATTCTTGACTTCAAAAGATAAGACCGGAAATGCTTAATTGCCTTGAAGACAGCGTAAGCTTTCCGATCGACAGGTGGGTAGTTAAGTTCAGTGCCTTTGAAAGAAGATCTCATAAAGGCGATGGGTACTTCATTGTTCTCGGCATTCTTATGAGTTAGGACCATGGCATAGGAACGATCAGAGGAAAAAGTGTAGAGTGTAAAGTCTTGAGAGAAATCAGGGCTCATGAGAGACGAAGCATCAATTATGGCCTTCTTTATATCGTTAAAAGATTGGTTTTCAGTGGGTCCCCAGTGATATTGGGTGTCCTTCTTAATCAAGTTTTACAAAGGCCTGACCATTTCGGAGAAATTGGGGACGAATCTTCTCACGAAATTAATCTAGCCTAGGAAGGACTGCATGGATTTTTTGCAAGTAGGTGGGGGAAGTTTGGCGATGACTTGTGTCCTCTCGGGGTCAGTAATCATTCCATCACTAGACACAATGAATCCTAGTAGTTTACTCTATTCCACTGCAAAGATGGATTTCTTGGGATTCAAGGAGATGCCATATTTACGACATCATAGAAAAATGGCTCGTAGGTGAGCTAGATGATCATCTTTGTTTTTAGAATAAATGGCCACATCATCTAAGTAGACTACTACGGAGTGATTGATCAAGCCTCGGAAAGCAATATCCATTTCTCTCTGAAAGGTAGCACCAACATTAATCAATCCAAAGGGCATTTTGCGATAAGCATAAGTGCCCCATGGGGTACGGAAGGTAGTTTTCAACTGGTCTGGCGGAAACATCAAGACTTGGTTGTATCCAGAGAAACCATCCAGTAAAGATAGCCTCTCGGCACCAGATACTTGTTGAAGTATCTGTTCCATGGGAGGGACAGGATAATTATCTTTATCAGATGCTTTGTTGAGTTTCCATAAATTGACACAAAGTCGAATTTCCACGTTTTTCTTCCACACTGGGATGAGATTCGATACCCATTGAGTGTGTCTAACAGGAAAAATTATTTTAGCACTTAGGAGTTTATTCAATTCTTTTTGTACGGTCGGTTCAAGCTTGGGATGCATTTTCCTCAGTTTTTGTTGGAAAGGCACGGTTTGGGGCTTCATTGGGATGACATGCTGTATAATATTAGGATCGAACATTTTAAGATCTTCGTAAGTCCAAGCAAAGACATCCTTAAATTCTTTAAATAATTTAACAAAAGCAGCTTTCTTTTGTCTAGAACATTCCAAGCCTAAGTTGATACACTGAGGTTTTTCACTAGTTCCTAAATTGACTTTTTCATAAGTTAATGAGGAACTGTTGGTTTTACAATTGAGCGTCTTTTTAAATTTATCTTCAAAATCATAAAATTTTTCTAATCTAACAATAGATTTGGGTAAGGAATTTACCATGTCCGATAGAGCTTCAGGAGATTTCGGATTAGGTATTACCTTAAAATCATGCAAATTGTCATCATGCGTTTGTTCATCTATCACAACGCCTTGGAAGGTTTCTTCCATGTGAAGAAAGTTAATGATTTGTTGATCATCGTCAAATACTCTCCAGTTCGTGATATTGTCAGGAACATATGGTCGAAACAATAGCTCCACGGAGAATGCGTTTGGAGATAATCCTTCTGCAGGAAGAAGTTTAGAGGCAACATTAGCAAGTAAATCTGCTTCAGTATTATTTGATCTAGGAATGGAATTTACATTAAAAGCAGAAAATTTGTTCATTAAAATCCATACCTCAGACTGATAACATTTAAGATGCAGGGTAAGACAATGTATAGAATTTCTCACCTATCTAACCACTATCTCAGAGTCGTCGAATACAACTAGATTTTGAATGTGCATGTCTAAATCTTTTCTGAGACCTTGTAATAAAGCCTCATATTCTGCAATGTTGTTAGTATATTCAAATTCTAATCTACAAGCCAATAATGTTTTATTACCTGCCGGATCAATAATGATGCAGCCTGCACTAGCTCCTTCTTTTGACTTGGAACTGTCGAAATATAAAGACCAAATTTGATTTTTATCGGGCTCACAGGATTGTTGGATAAAAGTTGTTGGTTGCGTACATGCTAAGATCTCGGACTGCTGTTCTGGATTGTTGATAGGTGAAACTTCAGCCATGAAATTTCCGAAGTACATGTCCATCCCTTGGACTTCAGGTGAATTAGCTGGAGATGTATATGGTTCATTGGGGTCATTCAAGTCTGTTACCATGAATTTGAGGTAACGCTCACGATTCACCATGATCTTGTTAGGATTTCCATTTTCTGGAAGCCATAAGTGAGACCAGTCCGTTGTGAAGTAACCATGTAGCTGCTCCGACTAGTCCCTGCTCAAAAACATACCATACACTTCTAGAATATCCACCACAATTATATCAATAACCTGATGAACCTTAGGGTTAGACAACAATATAATCAATACATTTTTTAGCTCGCCCATAACTTTAACATCTGTTCTATCAAGTTGTATGATTTTCAAAGAAGATGGTTCTACTTCATCATTAATCTTTTGGCAGATTGACCAGGGAATGACATTTGACGATGCTCCTGAGTCAACCATACAATTATGCACATTTTTGTTGAAGATTTCGAAGGTTAAAAGAAAAGGAGGAACATTCTTGCGAGTACTTAGAGTTGTAGCTTGAGGTTTCTTACTCGCATTCTCTAAGACTACTTTATCTGAGTTATTTACACTATTTACATTGTTATTTACATTATTTACAGGAGTTACAGGAAGGCTTCCTTTATCTTGAGTATCAGGATTATTTTTTGTGAAATTCTTCTGCGGAACTTTGCTTTGCACAACCTTATTACCATTTGAATTACCATTCTTTCCATTGTCTAAAATATTTTGCAACATCCTCTGTAACAAAAATGGAAATTTCAACAACTCATAAATAGAAATGTTAGCCCGTAATTTCTTAAGATCTTCAACAACATCATAATCTAATTTAGGGCTAGCATTACTCTGTTTAATTTCTGCTGATTTAGATGGCTTTGGAGGTAAAGTCGTAGAGTTCTCGGCAGGAGGTTTGTTTGTGGTCTTGCTCCTAGTATTGTAAGGGTGCACAGTCTCAAAGTTAGTTTGGAAGATACTATCTGAGAGGTGACCAAATATATTTGGAGAAGACTCTTCTGTTTGAGTTGTTTCCTGCTCAACTTCCTCTTGAGGGATGTCAAGAGGGATCAAGTCATCTTGGGCTCCTAGAATTGTCTGTAGAGCACATTGCAAACTTTCTAGGTTCAAGCCTTCAGGGTTTGGATTAGGTCGGTTTAGGGGAAAAGGATTTCGGAAAGGAGGTTTGTAGGGTCCTTTACTCGAAGAGGCCTCCTCGGTCGACCTTTTTAAGTCTATGACTTGATTAGATAACTTTTTTACAACTTTGGTTAAATTTTCCAAATCAAATTTTTCAGATTGTGTTTTGTTTTGTGTAGGTCTGGGGAGAATTTCAATCTTCTTCTTGGAAGAAGAAACAGTCTCAGTTTTGTTGCTAGAATAATATTTAAGGATGAGTATGTCTTTTTCAATTTGTGTAGCCTCTTCAAAGGCTTCTAACAACGTGGACTTTTTGGATCTTTTCACCCAAATAGCTATACTTTGATGTAGGGCTTTAGTGTAATAAGCTATTACAAGACTCTCTGCAGGCATAGAGTCTGCATGGATTCTATTCTTAAGTGTTAAAAATCTTTGATTAAAATCTTTAACTTTTTCTTTTGCATTCATTTTTAAGTTTGAAAGATCCATGACTAAGACTTCAGGAGGTTTTCCATCTCCAAATTTTTCCAAAAAGCATGACTCAAACTTTTCCCAGGACACTATAGTGTGAGGCTGCTGGGCAAAGTACCAAGTGGATGCATTACCCTCAAAGGTGTAATGGAACAATCTACAGACAACATCTTCATGTTCAACGTTATGGAGTCTGATGGCTAACATAAATTTTTTGATATGATATTCTTCTATTTGTTTTGAATCAGGGTCAAACTTAGGAAGCCATTTCTCCGGGTGCTTAGGTAAAGGGTGTTGGTCTCCAGGTATAGCTATGGCATCCTGGTCCAACCAAGGTCTAGCAGGATTGTTCTGGTTCACCATTATGGTATTAGGTGTGGAAGGCTGAGAAGGTGAATTGCCTTCATCAGAAGAAGAATCTCCTCCAGAAGGGGAAGGAGATGAGGGAGGTGGTGAAGGAGGTATCCCAGATCCTCCTGCAACAGGATTTGTGTTTGGATCTGTAGGATTCACAGTAAGGTCTATATCACCTAGTTGTTCTATGACTTCAGATAAGTCTAAAGGTTGAACCCATGGGCGATTTGGTTGCCTAAGACTAGCAAAGGCTTTATGTGATTTAATAAGAGATCGTCTAAAAATTTCTTGTATATCACCACCTGTAGGATTAGGGGTTGCTGGCTCAACTGTGATCTAAGGATCTTCGGTTGAAGTAGTTGTTGTTTGAGGGGGGATACTATCAAATGAACGGCTTCTAGTCACTATAGGGGAGCGATTAGGGGGTGGAGGAGTCTTGCGACCACCTCTTGCCATCAATTTAGTTTGGCCCTCCTTCTAGTGCCATTTGTTGATGGGCGAAAATGATCGTCCGTCAACTGGGAGAGTGGAACCGGTCCGGGGTTGTCTAAATAACCCAAGCCATTTGGAATGGACCACCCTGACGAGTTTAATGGCTCCGTTGGCCGCTCTAAGGTCTCCTATGAAAACCAAAGAGAGAATTGATCTGAGCTAAGTAATCTAACTAAACTAATAAAACAGACTAAACTATAACTACATACAAGAGACTAACTAAAACAAAGGAAACTAGAAACTAATAAAACAAAGAAAATGAACTAATAAACAAAATATAAATTATTCTAACCATTCTATCTACAAACTACTAATTACTATCATAATAACTCAAATCAACTACCTAATTATCAGCTGCAATATTTCTTATTCACAAATGTACACTATGGACAATCCACAGATTTGATTAAAACCTGCAAAAATCATATGTATTCTGCCCTAAGACAACCACGGATCTCTTTTTTGATATTTGTATTTTATGAAAAAGAAATACAAACTACTGAAATTAAACAATCTAATATATATTACTGAAATTAAACAATGTAATATAAATCTAACTAAACTATCATCTATATTAAACTACTTAACATAAACAGTAAATAAAAGACTAATTGACCTGGAAACGCTCCAAGTCTGCCCTGTGTAGGATGACTTCTTAAGCTGTTTAGAGGAAGAAATTCACACCATTTAGTCTTTAAGCTTCTCGTAAACGATCAGCTACGCTGCTCCTTGAAGTGTTTTACAGGACAAACAAGACATAAAAGAAAATCATAACAATCTTCTGATGATAAATCTCTGTAATAAGGGAAATCTATTATGCAGAAAACTTATATAACAATTCAATTTATGAAGAAGACAAAGCTATCATTCACAAATTGGACTAAGAATTGTTATGTCTTTTATTGATTTAGAAGAAACAAGATATAGATAAAAATAAATAAATTATATCATTTGAATTTGATTTAGATAGCAAAAGTAATACTAAACCATAAACAAAGTGATATACAAAACTTGAAACACAATGTTGATATATTGAAAAGCAAAAGCTATGACAAAACATCAATTCTGCTCCAGTCTGTGTCAGAATTCTATATCCTTGTTCTCCCACAAATGAGGATGATTATTATTACAAAAACCATAGGTTTATATAGGTTTCTCACAAGGTAAAACATCCTTGTGAATAATAGCAATTTTTTTTACATAATCTTGGGAAAAATCCCAAAATCACCTAAACTAAGGAAATAAAATGCAAGTAAAATCTGTAGATCATCCCCTAACTTCTTATGATATCTATTGCCAATTCGAATTTGCCTGCAATAGAACACAAAGATCAAATTAGAAGGATGTTTTATTAGGAAAACAATAAAAAATTGACTTTACAGACTTAGCTATAGAATCATCTTATTCTGTAGCTAGTCAAAAATAACAAACAGAACCAGATCTCAATCAAATCAAATCGAATCATCTTTTAATAATCCTCAAAAACGAATTATTAATAATTGAAGTGAAATTATCATCCAAATCAAATCATATCGAAAATAAATGCAATCGGAACAGAGTAAAGAATGCTCTGTTTTTAGTTCTCATAAAATCAGGGAAAATAACAACCATACTGTTTCATATCCAAATGCAATTACAAGCCAATCGTATGATGCAATCCAAAATAGATATGACAACAATCGATCCTTATCACAATCGATCGGTTATAGCTGTGTCAAATTCATATCGTTTACCTCAATTGTCAAAATAGACAGACTATTGCAATTATAATCAAAACGGAACATATCCATTAAAATTTGTTGTAGAATGCAGTTGATGAGTATCGCATGATGAACAGACATAACAAAAATAATGATCATAACCATCATTAACCCATTATATTCATAGCAATAAATCGATATCGTTCATATAAACGCAAAGATAGGTAAATCGTTTAGAATGGAATAAGACTGAACGAGCAACAATCAAACGCATTTCGTTATTGATCATACAGTCAACAGACCGAGTCTTGACAGAGTCAACAAAATCCATAATATAAATCGGGCAAATAACCGAAATGAATAAGGCTGAGTTTAATTATAGACACAAATCGTAAGACTGGATACGATCAATTTCATTCCTCAAATCGAAATCAAACGATATATTTGTTACAATCGAATACAATCCAAATTGAGTCGGTTGGGTATAACAATCATTATTCAAATCTATTTGTAATTTGATTATGTAACAAAATGATATACGAATTAATCTGAACATAGAATGTACAGTCACAACAGCTAACCAATTTTCCGATAATATCGCACAGGATATAACCAAATCGAACAGAGATATTGACTGTATTCCAAAAATAGAAAAGATATCAACAATCCTTAATAACAGAGTATTCAAATCAAATCCAATTATAATCAATCAAATTAAATCTAATCAAAACCAATCCAAAAATTAATTAACAACACTTATATACAACAAATGCATGACAGAGCAGGTCAACAATGTACACAGAGTTTATGAACATGCCCTATAGATAAGTGAAAGTTATACCAGCGAGATTGCTGAGGCTATGCCAATTTGGAATTGACGATTGTCGTGGCTGACTCGACATTCTTGAACAAAATTGAACCAATTGTTCGTTGCTTTTTGTCAGAGGGTTCCACCTTCGCATTACGACCAGTGAGCTTTGCCACTTGGTTTTCCAAATCATGGATTCTGGATTGTAACCTTGGTACATCCAAGTAGTATCTTTCCAACCACAACCCACACTGATCGCAAGGTGGAACAACAGGTTGAGCAGAAGGGGGTTTCGATGATTCCCCGAGGGTTTCACGAGGTAGTTCAATGCCAGGGAACTTAGGATTATCCTACAGGAAAGGTGGTAAATTCTTGACAAATTCATAAGGAGGTTTATCACACAATCCTTCCGATTAAGGATACTCATCGGTGAGAAAACGTTCAATCTCTGAATCAGAGTCTTCGCTGACCACGATAGGTTCTGCTTTGGCAGGGGGTTTAGGCTTATTTCTCACCATGCAAGATATTAACCTAGAATTTTTCTTGCCTTTAGCATTAGTTTTAGCTTTATCTTTAGGCCGATTGACTGTAGGCTTGGCAATTTCAACCTGTTTAGTCACAACCATAGACAAATTCAGAGGTGAGCCGGGTTTAGGTCTGGGTAGTAAAACGTTGTAAGGCACAGGGGGAATAGGCTAGGTTTCGGCCACCATGGGTTTATCAACCTGTGGAGGGTTTTATTCTTCAAAGCCATTACGACTGAGAAAATTATCCCAACAATCACGATGTAACCCTAACTTGTAAACCAATATCATTTTAATCAACCCCAAATGGAAGAGGCTGGTATCAGCTTGGCTACGCTTGTACCTTTTAGCCATCTTGAACAAACTTCTATGCAGATAGTGGGGCATAATAAGTTCGAAACCCATAATAACCATCAATAGACGAAGGTGAAACAAGAAAATGAACCTGTACCTGCCCTCGCAAGTAATGAATTGCTTGATTATCATTATGAGATCATACCAGCGTGGTTTTAACATTTTTGCAGGCAAGCCTTTGTCGTAGGAGTTCACTGTTCGAGACTGAAATAACAATGTCCATGGGACATCATCTACCTTGCAAATTTTGGTCCACTTCTATCCCGTAACAGGCAGGCTGGTTGCTGAGCTAAGAAACTGTTCATTGATTTTTGAGTTGCACATCTCCAACTTTGGCTCGACAGCCATCAAATGATAATGCAAATTGCCGAGCCACGATAGGACTATAACCATCAAATTTCCTTATGAACGAGAGCCATCCGAATTCTTCCAGGTCGCTATAAGCGCCATCAAACATCAGCAGTGCTTGGCACCCGTTGGGCTCGGCCCTTACGACAGGAGCCATGGCTTCTGTGCATGGTAGGGTTTGGTTTGAACAATTCAAAACACAGGGTCAAAAAACAATAGGGCTTAACAGCTTCAGCGCTCAAAGAGGCAAGGATTAACTGCATGCGTGTGAAGGTGGTGGGATTACCACCGCCATGTAGTGCATTAATGACTGAGTACAGTGTTGTTCCATCCATAATCATAATCGTTTAAACCATATGTATCGGCCAACCAAATAGGTGTACAACCATATCAACGGGCCATCCATCCGAAGTAGAACCAACACCATATGTTATATTCATGCGCCAAGTGTACAGTTCAATCCAACATGAAATCCAACATTAACCAACGATCCATCATATCAATCAAACGTTTTAAACCAATGTTAATTCAATCGTGCCAATGTATAGTTTGAAACTATGATCGCTCAATGTAATATCAAACTCACAAAACAATGCACCAAGCATCGATTATAAAATTGAAATCCAAAAGATTAATCAATGCACCTTTGTGAAACTCAAACCATTGTCATTTCTTCTCAAATCAAACTTATAATATTACCAATGCATTTGTTGCACTTTCAAATGTTTATATTTCAAAGTTTTTAGAACTTGCAACCAAAAATCTCATATAATCAATAAGTCAAGAGCTCATAGCAATAAGGATCAAAGCATATAAGACCAAAATCAATCACGACCTTTATAGAATCAAATGTAACTAGTAAATATTCATGCTCAATGGCTTATTAATCAAATACGCGATCAAGGTAAGAGTAGGCCAAAGGACATAAGCTTGAAAGAATCTTTTGTAGTCATGTGATAAACCAATGGTCAAGTGTCTTTCGGAAAAATCAATAAAAGACGACGACAGTCCCAACAACGAAAGAGGTGTTTTCACACTTTCAGTTGTGAAAACCGAATCGAAACCAAATTGCAATTGTCGTAAAAATGAAACAAATGTCTAGTTGCACAATGTGACGATGATTTGTCATTTATAAGACAAGGGGTGTAGGCAACTTTTTTTAAAGCAATTAAAAAAATGAATTGGCTGCCAACAAGGTTCCTCTTCATACATTTCTTCAAGATGGCATCTTCTTGATTTCTTAAGTGTTGCTTCTTCATCAAAGGTCACGTCCCTGCTGATCTCAATATGGAGGTGATTAGGTATGTAGATATTGAAGGCCTTGGATACTTCACAGTATCCCACGAATATTCCCTTCTTTCCAGAGGGTTCCAACTTATTTTTTTTCTCTTTCGGTATATGAATAAACATTGGACAACCAAATATTTTGAGATGGCTTACCTCTGGCTTCTTTCTGGTGAACATTTCTTCTAGGGTCTTGAACCCAAGTGAACTATGGGATAATCTGTTCTACACATAAATAGCTACCATTGCTGCTTCTGCCCATAAGCACATAGGAAGATCTTGATCGTGAATCATGGTCTTTACGGATTCCATAATTGTTATGTTCTTCCTTTTAGCTACAATGTTTTGTTGAGGATTATAGGGAGTAGTGAGTTCCCTCTTGATCCCAACATCTCTGCAAAAGTTCACAAACTCCTTTGAGGTATATTCTCCTCCATTATCTGACCTAAGTATCTTAATCTTTCTTTCAGAAAGATTCTCTATCAAGGCTTTGAATTCCTTGAATTTACTAAATATTTCATCTTTAGATTTTAATAAATATATCCAGGTCTTATGAGAATAATCATCAATAAATGATGCATAGTATACATACCCGCTAATGGAGGATGATGGCATTGGGCCAGAAATGTCTGAATAAATGAGTTCCAATACTCCTTCTTCTTTGTTGTCCCTCTTTGGAAAAGGGTTCTTGATGTTCTTCCCTTGCGCACATCCATTTCATATGCCTTCCCGATCAACCTTGAGTTTTGGTAAACCTGTGACAACTTTGCATATGTATGGTAGTGCCCTGTAGTTGATGTGGGCCAATATTCTATGCCAAAGTTCACATGAGTTTTTGATGGCATGGATCATGGCAGTTTCTGGGTGACTCTTCAGCTTATATAAGCCATTTTCTTCACTTCCGATGACGATTGATTCATTTAAGGTTTCTCCCTTAGCCCACATAAGAACTTCTCCATCTATGAAGGCAACTCTATAGCTTTTCTTGTCTAAAGCTGATATGGAGAGTAAGTTCTTCTTTAGGCCTGATACATAAAGTATGTCCTTCATTGTTATTGAGTTTTCTGAATCTAGATTGTAGTTTGATTCTCCTATTCCCTTGATGGGATATTGATAATCATCTCCAAGACTTACTTCCTAAGAAAAATTCTTTTCTAAAATACAAGAGAGAGTATTTTTCTTACCTGTCATATGTTTTGATGCACCGCTATCAATGAGCCATGTGTCCTCTCCAGGTGATACAGATCCTAAGGGAGATGAGATCAAGACATGGTCCTTAATCATCTTCATAGGTGGTTCTTCATCTTCGGCTATGTGAGCATGTTGCATTTTGTGCTTCCTCTTGTATTCTTCTCTTCTGACTAGACAATTATTTTCCTTGTGTCCCATCTTATCACAATGATAGCATTGTATAGATGAGAGATCTCATACCTTGTGTTGTCCTTTCTTCTGAAAACTTCTTGAATGAGATTCTTGGTTGTTGAATTTGTTTGATGGTTGTGGTTCTCTATGGGATTCCCTTTTGAAGTAGGGTTTCTTCCTTCCTCCTTTAATATGAGTAGCTAGGGCTTGATCATCATCCCTTGCTAGTAGTGCTTCACAGTTGGCTACCCTTGTCTCTTCTTGGGTGTATTCTTCCCATAGGCCTTCAAACTGTAGTTTCTCCTTTCTGCCACATACTGACTGGATGAAAGCATCCCAAGGTCTTGCGAGACCATTTAGGGTTTTTATCATGAATTTTTCTTTATTGATGGTGTCTCCAATCACTTTTAACTATTCTTTTATTTCTGAGATTCGAGAGAGATATTTTTGAATCATTTCTCCTTTCTGCATCTTGGTATTCTTCAATTGAGATCTTAGATTCATCTTTCGATTGATGTTCTTTCCTTCATATAGTTTTCTTAGAGCATCAAACATCTCCTTCAGAGTTTTCTTGGACAATACATACAAGATCATGTGGTCTTTGATTGAATCTGTAATGATTCTTTGAGCCCTGATTGAGTCCTTCTGATGCTTTTCTTTCTGTACGACATGTTCAGGTTCCTCCACTTCTTCTTTGATAAATTTTGCTAGGTCATTCTTTGCAAGGATCAGACTGATCCTATACTTCCAGGCATGGAATTTGTCTATGCCTTCTAGTTTCTCAACAATCTTTGTGCTTGCAGACATCTTGTACTTGAGGCTATGAAAATGACCAAAAATTGAAAATGCTTAAAATCAAATTTTGACCTTACCAGGAGGTTCACTTGGCTAAGGCGAGTAGCCTAGTGTCCTTAGATCTGAGAAAATCCAATTTTTACCCCATCAAATCTGATCTGTGTATTTCTAGACTGGTGCTTCTGGTACTTCTGGTACTCTAGTACTTCTGGTACTGGTTTTCTGGTACTTCTGATACTTTTGTGAAACTAGGGTTTCACTTTCCAGGAGATCCAGCCACTGAAAAGGTGTGCTCTAGGTGCCAAATTGATCCTGAGGGGAGGGCACAACTTTCTAGGTGTTTAGGGAGTTGAAAAGAGTTACTTTTGCAAAACCCTAATTTGCAGGTACTGCAACAGTGATGTTTTTCTCTTGCAAATTGTGTTTCCTTCGGGTTGTCTCTGATACCATGTTAATGTTTATGCCATTATTATAGTTCTTTTCATTTCAATAGACAAGAGAATCATAAGAACAAGATCACTGAGAAATACACATTCACAAGAGACACAACATTTATCCTGGGAAGCCCTCTAGGGGAAGAAAACCCAACAAAAACTTCCTTATCATAAATTTCTAATACATTGTTCAAGAGATAACTCAAACCAATATAGATTGTCCTCTCGAAGAGATGCGCCACTCTTCTTCTCCTCTCTCCAACTGGTAATTGCAACTTGCCTCATAAGAGAATGAGCAAGTGAGTGTGTGATAAAGTGAGGCGCTAGCCTCCTATATATACAAGACTGGAAAGTGTGAGAGGATTTCACTGGCAGGAATGACCTCTCACTCTGGGTGGGTAAACCCACCTTTAAATTAATTATTGGTCTCAATAATAGTTGTTGGGGCCGACTTCTTATTCTTCCCATTATAATTATCTGATGACCAATCCGCAAAAGGGGATTTGGTACTAACACAATTATCGACATGATTAATCCACAATGGGGATTAATCCAATGAATAAAATAACAATAATAATAAGAATGCTCTTCGCGGTTACATTATTTCAACACAGGTTGAGGTACATGTTGTTGTGATAGTTTGTTTGGATAGGTTGTTGTGATAGGTTATTCATTCAGGTTTGGTGCATGGTTGATGCACTTGTTCATGGTACAGGTTGAGGTATAGGTTGGTGCATGGTTGATGCACTTATTTATGGTACAGGTTGATTACATGTTTTTTGGTACAGGTTTGCATGGTTGATGCACTTGTTTATGGTATAGTTTTATTATAGGTTGAGGTATAGGTTGATGCATGGTTCAAGTTATTGGTATAGGTTTTTTGGTGTAGGTTGATTGGTACAAGTTTACAACAGTATATTTCACAGTGATAGTGTGATAGTGGTTCCATCATTCTACCTCTACGTCATGGTGGTTGGACGGGGCAAGGACAAGTGGGTGTAGCCACCTTCCGGTTGTAGCCAGAGAACATAGGGGGTGTATCCTCCTTCTAGTTTTATCCATAGAATAGGGGAGTTGTATCTTCCCTTAGGTTGTATCTGAGAAACTAGGGGGTTGGAGCCTCCTTCTAGTTGCAGCTGGAAAACAAAGGAAGTTAGTTCTTCCAATGAATGTAATTCTTAAAGACATATAAGAAAAATAATTTTGTGGTTTTCTCCCGCATTGGATTTCCACGTAAAACATTGGTGTATTGTATATCTGTGTGATTTCTCATTTGTTCTTTGTTTATTTACTCTGCAACTATTGGATGATAATGCTACATTGATATAACACTTGCATTTTATGGTGAAAAGTGATTAAATTTCTCTATTACTAATTCACCCCCCCTCTCGGTAATCTAATAATTGGTATCAGAGCAGGTTACTTCAAGAAACAGTTTAACCACTGGAAGGATATCGTGGATTATTCTAAGAATTTAGTACCAATGTTTAATGGTTAGAATGGTTTTAAGTATGAGATGTGGATCATAAGGACGAAAGTATTTTTACAGGCACAGGGACATTATATTTGGATATCAGTTGTTACAAGATATGATAGTTCAACGAAGGAATTGAAGAAGAATAACAAAATAGCAATTGATTTCATCTGGGAAGGATTACCTAATATGGTAAGAGAAAAGGTTGGTAAATGTTCATCAGTCAAAGAACTTTGGGATAAGTTACATGAAATATATTCTTCACCCATTGCAGATTCAGAAAATGCCAAAGAAGATGTAGATACAGATCAAGAAGAATTATGTTCACCATGTCAAACAAATTTAGAAAATGAAGAGTACATAATCACCAGAGGTATGTTGTTTTTATTTAATTTTGGAAAACGTGGACATATTGAAATAGAATGCCATGAAGGAAATGAGACAAAAAAACTAATTGAAAAGGAATACAGTTATGAAGCATAATTGATTAGTAATTTAGATGAACAAAGAGAAGAAAAAAATTCACTCAAGAAAGAATTGATGAAACAAAAGGAAAGTGTTCACATTTTTTAAGAAGCCCAACAGGTCATCGAGAACTTAACAACTCAGCTAGAAGAAGCTAGAAAGAATGAATAAAATATTGAATATCAAAAGCAGTATTTGGAAGCCAACATAGAAGCACAGAAAGAAGAATCAGAAATGAGAGAGAAGATATTGACATATCATCTTAAGGAAAGAACTAATGATCTAAACCAGCTTGAGGCAGATTTTGGTCAAGAAGAGAAAGGACTTGAAGAAGAAATAATCACATTAAAATTCATCTTGAAGAAGAGAAAAGAACAGAAGAAGTCATGAAGTCTCGGATAATGAATAAAGAAGAAGAGGTTGAGAAGCTTGAACAAGAAGTTGTCGCATTGAGAAGTAAAATCTCCAAGCTCAACAAGAATGTTGAAGAGACAGAAACATCCACATAATTTATAGAGAATGAAAAGAAGCACTCAAGCTTGCCATAAAAGAAGAATGAAGAAAATAGAAAGAGTTATGCAGAGGTAATCAAAGGAAGGAATCATGGTGAACCAGAATCTAAGAAAACTATTGAAGATACATCTTCAAGAAGACCATTCATGTTCAAGCCACAAAGAAGCTTCAATTATGATCATGATTAGTCAAGGAAGAAATTCAGAAGGACTACACCACAAAGAAGATCATTCACTCCTAGGTATGAAAATTTATTTTATGGTCATTGTTATTATTGTACTAATTTTGGACATAAGGTTGCAGATTGTAGGGATTATAAAAGAAATGTTCAAGCAAGAAGTGCATATGTGGCCCCACGTAACATTGAATTTTACAAATTTCATAACTATGGACACATAGCTAGTGATTGTAGAAGCATGATCGATACTTCCATGAAAGAGAACACTGATATCAAATATAAGAAAGTATGGATAAAAAAACACGAAGAATAGGTGAACAAAGACCAGGTCCCAGAGATCGCAAGATTGGCAATAAAATGAGATGAAGAAAATTCTACAAAGAAAAAGAAAGATGTCAGATACAAAAAGGTTTGGAAAATAACTGAAAGAAAAGAAGGACGGGTAAATAAGGAACATGTTCAAGAGATTGTACTTCCAGGCATTGTAGTGAAATATGAATCCACAAATAGAAAGAAAGAAGTCAGAGCTTAGAGAGATGATGAATATACCAATGAAGATGATGATGAATACACATCATAATAGGAATTATTCTTAGCCATCCAGATTAGAGACTCCTAGGTAATATGAATATTAGACAGGGGGATTCTATGCGATAGATGTGACAGACCAAAGAAACATCCTTCGAACGACTTGTATATTTTGAGAAGACATATCCAGAGCAGTCAGTTAGAAGAAGTACAATTTGATGGATTAATCAAGACTTCATGATAGTATAGTGATAAATGGGTCATCATTATGGAAAGTTGCACAAGTAGAGTCTTGGACAGTATGGAGGAGAGCATGGATTCATAGATTGGTTCAAAGAGTGGTTTAGAGACAAAGGAACATTATTATAATGGATAATAATTACACATGAAATGGCTTGAACAATGCTAATGGATTCCAAATTGACAAATATTTTTTTGGACACATGCAGTGCATACAACAGTTCACATTCAAAACAAATTAATGCTCAGAAACAACAATGACAAAACTCCCTATGAACTATGGAAAGGAAGCACTTATCTGAAAATAGTGGGTTGACTTGTTATGCTATGCAAGCACCCTCTACTTCATTAAAATAAAACTTTACAGGACCTTGCTCCATGTGTTAAAATATCCAAGATAAATTATGTGCCAAGTTTATGCATCTTCTTTTAAATGATCATGTGTGAGGAAATGTTCTTTTAAATGGTTAAATATGTACTTTAAATAAATACACAGCAACATAACTTGCAACAAATAATAACCAGAAAACACTCACAACAAGAACAAGATGATAAAGGAGTTCACCCCTCTCCGGGCTACATCTCCTTGAGCCTCCTTCAATGGACTTGGCTCTCTGGGATTAATTTGTCAAAAAATATTTTACAAGCTACTTCTCAACTCCAATGGAAATTCTAACTGTACCATTGGGATCAGAATACATAAAAACCCTAAAAATGACTAATAGAACTCTGAAAACGGATCATGGCTCATCCGGGCATGACCTCTTCTACATGTGGCCTTAAGCTTCCCTAAGCTTCTCTTTGGAAAAAAAACAACTATAAAAGTCCTCAAATGGATCTGAAACCTATCCCAATGTGTTCAGAGCATAATAATTAGTCAAAAATGATTATTCAATCACAAAAAACAAACATAGGCTCATCTGAGCATGACCTCAAACAATGAGGGCTTCAAGCTCCCTAGAGCTTCCTGAAACTTCAATGGTTAAAAACCTAAAAAACAAGTCTTCAAATGGCTTTGAAAACAGTGCCAATGGATTCAAAATGTCCAAAAACCCCTACCTGGGATTTTACGGCACCTCATTTGGCCAAAAAATGAAGAAGATAGGCCTCTTGCCATTCTCTTCCTTCAAGCTTGTTGTCTTTGGTTCGCCAAAATGCACCTCTGTGTGCTCTAACCAAGAACACACTACAAATTCGTGCTAAAACCTAGCACATGCGCACAATCACATAACCTTGCAAAATGTAGGACGGTTATGGGTGCACCATCCCCTAACCGCCAAGACCACGGGCATATGGGTCCATGTGACCGTGGCCCCGCACAAAAGAGCTCAGTTACAAGAGAGAATATATGTGCGACAAGTGGCAGGCATGTGGTTGGCTGTAATCTTTTGAAAACCAAACTAAAACCCGCACGCACTTAGTGTATAAATCGGTGGTCATATGTTGAATAATAGAACCACGACTTAATCGTTTGATAAACCAAAACCCGTGCACATAATACATATGGTCACATGGCATAAAACACAAGACCGCGGGTTGGAGCTAAGCCCCAGCCTGACCCCCGTGCCAACATACAATAGTTTTTTAATTTAAATAAATTTAAATACATATGTATAATAAGGAACACCGTGCAACGCATTGGAAGGGCGGACTTTGCAAAGACTTGACTGGTGGGGAGGTCTGGGGTTCAATCCCCATAGAATCCATAAATTTTGAACCAATAACCAATACAATGGTGCCACGTGGTAGCCCATGACTGGGCCACGTGGCACCACACCATTTACCAAAATGATGCCATGTGTCACATCATGATTCATCCAAATCTGTCAATAAGTGAAGGTCACATCATCATCTGCCACCTGGATGTACGACCTCTTCCATGTCAACGTATGGTCATGCCACATCAGCATCCGTACGGACTATACAGACTGCACAGTCAGCGTCCCTTTTTTTCCCTATTTGATGATTCGAACAGATCACGATATCTCTCGCTCCCAATGTCTGTTTGAACCCAAATGAGTTGTGTTGGGTTCGTGACAACAAGGGCTATGCTTCTGTTAGTTTTGAGGGAATTCCAAGAACTTTGATTTTTGAGCTAAATTTTGACCCCTAGTCTAGATTTTGATCACACCTTCCCACTGAAAGGCTTTTGGACCCACAAAATCTTATGATTACTTGTCTGAGCTTCAATACTCTTCTGCTTTCAAGTTCTATCAACTGGTTCTACTTGAAAAGTCTTTTTGACAATCACCTGGATACTTTGACATGCCTTGTACTGCAACTGGCTATGTCCCTCAACCACTGTTCTCTAGCTATTGTTGACCCACTATTCTCTTTGTGCTTGGAAGACTGCCAACCTTCCCACTGAGAATGAAGTCCCTCTTGTGAACTCTTTGGCGTCAAAACAATCAACTCTCCAATGGCTGCAAAAACTTTCCTGCGACATCTTGCCACAAGCCAAGAAAACCATCAATCTTGAAAACAAATTTATACAAGATTGAAAAATGATGCCAACAAAGTCTTTTTCTCTTTAAGAAAATGGTCACATCTTGTACTTCATCAAAGTACATGGAATTTTCCTGCATCGTTGTGTACTCAAAATCAACTTACAAGCCAACAAACACCATCGACTAAACATAAGTCGAAAAACATGATCGACACAACATAGTTGTCAGACAATCATCGACACCATTTGAGACTCATTTGAAACATATCAACCTTCCCAAACTGACAAGTTGACATTCATGATACACAATCATGTTTTAATAATGAGCCATTCATGATAAACTATCACCAGATTCAGTGCTTATACATACACAGAAAAAAAATGCATGTGCATGACTTTTCAACTCTCCTTCCAGTACAAACATAAGTACACAAACCCCGTAACATGTGGGTACATAACATATGAATATGAAAAAGATATATGGTTGTAACAAGTGAACATCATACTCCACTTTTACATCCTCCTAGTGAAGTTGTGAAACAACAAGAATGCCTTCAAATAAATTGCATTCACATGCAACTTGCATCATACAAGTTGTGATAAACTGCTGCAGCTTGTCATACTCTCAACATAGATGCATACATAAGGCTGAAAAGTGCATCTACAACATAAAATGCAAGCCTTACTTGCTCAATAAATCCAACCATTTATTACCAAGCCAACTCAATGGTGAGTTTTTTTGCTGAAAATCGTCTTCTTGTGAATCATCTTGACTCACATCGATGATGGAATGTCCTCTTCCATTCTTGCCAATCTCTTTATCCAACTGCTTCTTGTGCTGTGGATGAATAGTTGGATGCAATGTCCAACATTGGTCAATGAGATGACCCCTCTTCTGACAATGAGTGCAAATCTTTTGCATCCTCTTTTCACGTTGTCTTTGCTTTTAAAGTTTCCTGAAAGTGGTCAATTTTTTCCAACATTTTGAAATATGATGGTTATATAAACCAAAATATGTGCATGGATTATTTCTTCCATTTTTACATACAAATTTATCATGCTTAACATAATCAAAAGCCACTGAATGATAAGCAGAATTATACCTTGAACATTCACCTTTATTGCCTCTTTGAGGAGGTGAATTTGAAGAGTTACAAGCTCTCATTTGAAGACCAACAATAGTGTTCTTGTCCTCATCATTGTCACAACTCTTTTGTTTCACACATTTGCATTCATCTTAAACACAATCTTTTCATGCTGGAGGGATTGAACTTTCAACAAAAGTTCTTGAACTTTCACCTTTATAGCCTTCTTGAGGAGGTGAACTTGAATCAAAATTTGTTCTTGGAACTTTTTCCCTTGTCTCCTCGACTTTGGAATTTGCTCCATCTCTTCATTCATATCCAATACCACAATACTTAGGCCTCTCTTCAACAACAATAGGCTCAACAATGCCTTGTGCATGCTTGCCTAAACCTCTACCTTCATAGCCCATTTTTAACAATAACTTGGACCCTATTCCTCTTGTGTGATTTTCAAAAACACCAAAACATTGATCTTGAGAGGAATTTGAAGATAAACTAACATTACATACCTCATGTTCATGCATGTACTTGGTAAGGGTTTCCTTTTCCTCATGGAGTTGATTCTCCATCTCATGCAACTTTTCAAGAAGCTGGTCTTTCTCCTCCTTCATGGCCATCAACTGCTCTTCAAGGGTAATGCTCTCCTTTCTATCTTCACACATCTCTTTCATCACATCTCTCATGGTTAGAATCTCATTCAACATCTCTTTTTCAAATAACTTAGATAATGAAGATGTATGAGAACTATCATTGTTTGAAGCTTCCGCCATCCTTTCAAGATATCAAACTTCAACACAAAACTTGCACAAAAACCAACAGCTAAATCTCAAGCTATCAATGGCAATCACATGAGAAAAACAAACTATGCTCTGACACCACCTGATCTGAAAATAGTGGGCTGACTTGTTATGCTATGCAAGCATCCTCTACTTCATTAAAATAAAACTTTACAGGACCTTGCTTCATGTGTTAAAATATGCAAGATAAATTATGTGCCAAGTTTATGCATCTTCTTTTAAATGATCATGTGTGAGGAAATGTTATTTTAAATGGTTAAATATGTACTTTAAATAAATACACAGCAACATAACTTGCAGCAAATAATAACCAACAAACACTCACAACAATAACAAGATGATAAAGGAGTTCACCCCTCTCCGGGATACATCTCCTTGAGCCTCCTTCAATGGACTTGGCTCTCTGGGATTAATTTGTCAAAAATTATTTTACAAGCTGCTGCTCAACTCCAATGGAAATTTTGACTATACCACTGGGATCAGAATACATAAAAACCCCAAAAATTTCTAATAGAACTCTGAAAACGGATCATGGCTCATCCGGGCATGACCTCTTCTACATGTGGCCTTAAGCTTCCCTGAGCTTCTCTTTCGCAATTTTTTTTGTAAAAGTCCTCAAATAGATATGAAACCTATCCCAATGTGTTTAGAGCATAATAATTAGTCAAAAATGATTATTCAATCACATAAAACAAACATAGGCTCATCTGAGCATGACCTCAAACAATGAGGGCTTCAAGCTCCCTAGAGCTTCCTGAAAATTCAATGGTTAAAAACCTGCAAAAGAAGTCTTCAAATGGATTTGAAAACAGTGCCAATGGATTTAGAACATCCAAAAACCCCTACCTGGGCTTTTACGACACCTCATTTGGCCAAAAAATGAAGAAGATAGGCCTCATGCCATTATCTTCCTTCAAGCTTGTTGTCTCTGGTTCGCCAAAACGCACCTCTATGTGCTCTAACCAAGAACACACTCCAAATTCATGCTAAAACCTAGCACACGCACACAACTGCATAACCGTGCAAACTATAGGATGGTTATGGGCACGCCAACCCCTAACCACCAAGACCACGAGCATATGGGTCCATGTGACTGCGGCCATGCACAAAAGAGCTCTATTCCAAGAGCGAATATATGTGTGACAAGTGGCGAGCGTGTGGTTGGTTGTAACCGTTTGAAAACCAAACTAAAACCAACGCGCACTTGGTGTATAAATTGGTGGTCATATGGTAAATAATAGAACCACTGCTTAACTATTTGATAAACCAAAACCCGCGCGCATAATACACATGGTCACATGGCATAAAACACAAGACCGTGGGCTGGGGCTAAGCCCTTGCCTGACCCCCATGCCAACATACAATAGTTTTTTAATTTAAATAAATTTAAATACATATGTATAATAAGGAACACAGTGCGGTGCATTGGCAGGGTGGACTTTGCAAAGACTTGACCGGTGGGGAGGTCTGGGGTTCGATCCCCACAGACTCCATAAATTTTGAACCAATAACCAATACAATGGTGCCATGTGGCAGCCCATGACTAGGCCACGTGGCACCACATCATTTACCAAAATGATGCCACGTGTCACATCATGATTCATCCAAATCTGTCAATAAGTGAAGGATACATCATCATCTGCCACATGGACATACGACCTCTGCCACGTCAGCGTACGGTCATGCCACGTTAGCATCCTTATGGACTATACAGACTGCACAGTCAGCGTCCCCTTTTTTCCCTATTTCACGATTCAAGGAGATCATGATATCTCTCGCTCCCGACGTCCGTTTGAACCCAAACAATTTGAATTGGGTTCGTGATGACGAGGGCTACGCTGTTGTTCGTTTTGAGGCAATTCCGAGAACTTTTATTTTTGAGCTAAATTTTGACCCCTGGTCCAGATTTTGATCAAGTGCAGACAACAACCTCTACATCAAGGAATTTGGAAAGGTGGCACCATTTCAAGTAGCACCAAAGGAACCGCATATCTTTGCAGTAAAGAGGATTTTTAGATATCTCAAAGGAACAGAAGAGTTTGGATTATGGTATCCAAAAGGAAAGGATCTATCACTTATTTCCTACAAAGATGTAGATTGGGCAGGTTGCATTGATGACTGACGAAGCACTAGTGGAACATCATTATACTTGGGTGAGTGTTTAGTATCATGGTTAACCAAGAAACAATCATTAGTATCCTTATCTACAATCGAGGCAGAGTATATTGTAGCAACAAGATGTTGTACACAGGTTCTATGGATGAAACAAACTTTGACAAATATACAGGTTTAGTATGACGAGCCCATTTCAATCTATTGTGATAATACAAGCACCATTAGTATCTCAAAGAACCTGTTGATTCACTCCAAGATGAAGCACATTCCAATCAAGTATCACTTTCTATGGGAAAAGGTTGCAGATAAGAAAATCATAGTTGAATATGTGGGCACAAAAGAACAAGTGGTGGACATGTTTACAAAACCACTTCCATGGGAAGCCTTTGAGTATCTTCACCAGAGACTAGGAGTAATTTCTACTTCAAAATGGATGATTTTTAATTCTTATCTTATATGTCTTATATGTACATGAGGAAGCACCATAAATACAACAATTCAGATTGGGAGATCAGTTTCAGGAAGAGTTCTTTTTAGGGGAGCATCCCCGGATGGAAAGATACCTTTTCCATTGATGACAAATGGGGAGAGATTTATCATATGAAAAGGTAAATTCTTGGAGACAAATCATAGAAGCATGTTTCCAAGGGGAGTGACTTTCACAGGGGAATAATGAGCGATATGACTTAAGAGTGATACCCTTTGTCAAAGGGGAAGATATTATTCATATGAAGGGAGAGAGAGTAATCAGAGGCTTATAAACACAAATAAAAATCAAAGGCATGTAGATAGGGGGAGAAAATCCAAGAAGAGTTTAGTAAGAGGGATCAGCCCCAAAGGGAGATACCCTTTTCCATTGATTTTAAAGGGGGAGAGATAGAAAAAATGATGAGGAGTATAAGCATGAATATTATCATGACTAAGTGTTGCCATCAATGCCAAAGGGGGAGATTGTCAGACAGTTGGATTAGTTTGATGGACAATCAGTTTGATTGTTGTTTTTCATTGATGTCAACCTTTGGAGAGTGATATTGTAGATTGATTTCAACCCTTAGTGATTGATGTCAACCCTTGGAGAAAGTTCAATAGCGAATTCTGGTAGCACAAAGGTTTAGGTAATAAACCCAAGGTTGTTTCATGTATAATGGTATGAGTTTTAATATACTTGAAGGTAAGACTATTCTATATGGATAGTACATTTCATTCCTTTTCTGGTGGTATGTGTAACGTCACATAAAGCTTCACGGTTAGAGAGTTATGGCCATGAGAAGTTGGTGAACTCAAGTTTGAGTAATGGACCCAAGTTTGTTTGATGGATAATGGTATGTGTTTTGATATATTTGTAGGCAAGACTATTCTAGATGGATAGTACATGTCATTAAATTTCCAGTGGTATGTGGAAAGTCACATAACTCCTCATGTTTAGAGAGTTATGGCCATGTGAAGTTGGAAAACCCTCATGAGTCATCTAGAAGCCCCAAAAGGTCAAAGTAGTCAAAGTGGTTTAAGAGATTTTAGAATCTACATAACAAAGTAAATTAATGAGTGTACTATAATTCAAAGTGAACTACAAAATAAAGTATTTAAATAATAAATTTAATGGAGAAATTAGAAGTAGGTTAACCCTAAAATAAGGAAAGTGGGCTAAGATGGTTAAAAGGTAACCCCTTGAGGAAGCTACATGAAAGTATAAATAAGAGGAAAGACTCTCTCATTTTAATTAAATTTGAGCATATTGAATATATACAAGTGACTGAGGTAACCAAAGTATATCTAATCCGAACTTCAGAGGGAAGGTGAAGTAAAGAAGGTCAAAACTCAAGGGAGAATAAATTATTTTGATGATGCTTTCTAAGGTATGTTATCTACAGTTCATCTTGCCATTTTCGCGATAACATTTTTTCTATAATGATTCAGACCGTGAAATAGGGAGGCCATTGACGAAACATATCCAAGTAGTTGTGGTACAAATTTCATCTTGTGGGTCGTTGTATTTTTGGAGTTACACTCTATGGAAAATAGGGTTTGTGGCTAGTCCTGAAACTAGTCTAAAACATGTGTTTTGGGTAAAAACGTCATGAATTCTTCATAACAAATTCAAATTCAGTAAGACAAAAAAAATTGGTTAGACTACAGTATGTAGTATGATGTGTACAATTTACATATCCATACAAAAAATATTTCGTGTGGGGCACGCTCTACAAGTTCACTCTCTAGAATAAGACAGAATTTAACAAGGTATTCCATTTTTTCTATAACTCCTTTTCTGATAGGTTTCAAGTAGTGAAGTCTAGAGGAATTGTATAAAATACACTGAAGAACATTATGTACCATTTTTATATCTTTATTCATTATAACTACATAGTTATGATTATTGCAAGTAGGGGTTTTTGACTAATCCAAAACTAGTCATGTGAGACTAAAGTAAAGTTTGATGAAAATGCTAGTATCTTGTTGTTAAAGTTAAGGAGGGTTTGAAGCTACATGATCATATACACCAGGTCTATTATAGAGTTACAAATCAGATTTGGATGATGAAATTGATGAGGTATTTTGGTTGAGGTACATGTTGGGTACATGGTTGAGACAAGTAGTTGATGAGTTGGCACATACATGAGGTGTATAGTTGATAATGTTGGTACATCTTGATGAGTCATAGTTGATCAGTAGTTGATACATGATTGGTACATACTTTCTCCATGGTTGGAGGCCTTGTTAGTAGTATTTTTGACACATGGTTTATGGATGATGTAGCATACTTGTATTGGTATATTATTAGAATCACATATTGATCTTGGTGATGATTATGAGTTGTTGTGTTATGTTTGGTTGATGCACATATTTGAGAGTTGTCTTGGTGATTGATCTTGGTTAGTAGATATGATTTGGTTGATAATATTGATGAGACAGGTTGTTGTTATAGGTTTTTTGGACAGGTTGTTGTGACAGGTTATTCATATAGGTTTGGTGCATGGTCGATGCACGTGTTCATGGTATAGGTTGAGCTACAGGTTGGTGCATGGTTAATGCACTTATTTATGGTACATGTTGATTACAGTTTGTTGTGATATGTTGCTTGGATAGGTTGTTGTGACATGTTATTTGTAGAGCTTTGGTGCAAGGTTGATGCACTTGTTCATGGTACAGGTTGAGGTACAGGTTGGTGCATGGTTGATGCACTTATTTATGGTACATGTTTATTACAGGTTGTTTGGTACATATTGGTGCATGGTTGATGCACTTGTTTATGGTATAGGTTGATTACAGGTTGAGGTACAGGTTGATGTTTGGTTCAGGTTATTGGTACAGGTTGTTTGTTGTAGGTTTATTAGTACGTGTTTACAACAGTATATCTCACAGTGATAGTGTGACAGTGGTTCCATCATTCTACTTCTATTTTAGGGTGGTTGGATGGGGCAAGGACAAGTGCTTGTATCCATATTCTAGTTGTAGCCAGAGAACATAGGGGGTTGAATCCTCCTTTTGGTTTTATCCAGAGAATAGGGGAGTTTTATCTTCCCTCAGGTTGTAGCCTGAGAAACTAGGGGGTTGGAGCCTCCTTCCAGCTGCATATGTAAAACAAAGGAATTTGATGCTTTCAATGAATGTAATTCTTAAATACATATAAGAAAAAGCATTTTGTGGTTTTCTCTCGCTTTGGGTTTCCATGTAAAACACTGGTGTATTATGTATGTGTGTGATTTCTCATGTGTTCATTGTTTATTTACTCTGAAAATATTGGATGATAATGCTACATTGATATAACACTTGCATTTTATGGTGAAAAATTATTAAATTGCTCTATTACTGATTCACCCCCTCTTAGTAATCCAACAGATGAATTGTAGTTTATGTTAGAAAACCCATGAGAAATTATGGTTTTGTTTCTCACATAATCATCCTTTGAGTTCTTATAAGAATATCTATTTCTATCTCTCACATGATCACTTATTGCATAAGCTCTACAATCTGTTTCCTTATGACTAAAATTATTGCAAAAAAAACAATAGCCAAGAAAGAGATTTTGGTACCTGTTTGTGAAAGGACTTCTTGGTGGAACATCTCTTCTGAAAGCATTCTTTTTATTCTTGTGAGAAGACTTAGGTTTTTGTTGGTCATCATTACCTTTCCGGATGTTTCTTTCATTATCCTTTGAAAATGGATCCTTTGAGAATATTGGCATAGATTTTAGACTTTTCTTCATTTTCTTTTTATAATGGCTTTGTGACCTTAATTCTTACATATCCCTTGGGGGTATTTTATTTTCTGTCGTATCCAAGAACTATCTTGATGAATGGTGACCTTTGGAAAATGAGAATATTGTATAATATTTTAGTACTCTTTCCAAAATTCAAGCTTCTATTCAATTGATCAGTGGTTTTCTCTAGTTCCTTTCTTAAGTAAATGATTTCAATCTCTATCTTCTTGCAATTTTCTTCATTTTATTTCAGTTGGCTTCTCACCACGTTTTCTACCATTTTTTCTTATTCTAGTTGAGTCTTCAAGATGATAATTGTATTTTGTATTTCTTCAGGATCATGATCCTCCACTTCATACTTTTTCAATTGCACTTTCTGCTTCTTTTTCTTAATCTTGTATATTTTTTCTAAGTCACTAACAACTTTTGTTTCAACATCTTCTTCTTCTAAATATATATTTTCTTTCTTATTATATTCATTTTATTTATTAGTGGTATTTATTTCCATGGTTTTGGAGAGATATTCTTCTTCATCGTCACTATCTTCCCTTTCTGCATATGGACACTTAGTAGAAAAATATTTTATTCTACCACAATTAAAGCATTTGATGGGTGTCTTACCCTTGTATTTGTTAGGTCCTCCTTTCAGCTTTCTCACAAATTGTTCTTCTTCTATATCTAACTCACAGCACGAATAATCAATGAATCTTTGTTCATTGGATCTCTCTTTCATAATTTTTTTGTAGCTTGTCCCAATTCTATTTAGTTGTTGTACACTTCATTACCTTGAAAATCTCAGAATCTGGTATGCCACTCAAGATGGCCTCTATTTTTTTATCATTGTTTTCACTTGACTCCTTCCCAGATTTATCTGTATAACCTGTTGTGATCAATTCCCAAATACTGAACATAAGGGATTGCAAATATATCCTCATTCGTATACTCCATGTTGCATAATTTTTTCCATTGTACAAAGGATCTTTATTTGTAGGGAAACCTTCCTTACAATCCATATGTGCTCAAGATATTCCTTCCAGTGTTTAAACTGTTTTTGAAGGAACCCGCTCAGATACCAAATGTTGAACTTATGCTTATACTGATAGGAGGGGGTTGAATCAGTATACAATACCTTTTAATTTATTTAACCATTCATCAATTATTCATCATCCAAGAAAAAATAATCACATATAAATTCAAATCATAATGCACATAGTTTAACATGGAAACCTAATTGGGAGAAAACCATAAACTTATCTTTAAAAAGTTCTAAAGGAACCAACCTATGTTACCAATATTGTAGGCACCAACCTATTGGAGACATCAATCTCCTTGACTAAACACCAAATCAACAATATGTAGGCACCAACCTACTAGAGACACAAATCTCCTCAACTGAGCAAAAAATAAATAAGATGTAGGCACCAACCTACCAGAGACACCAATCTCCTCAACTGAGAACCAACTCAATAAGATATGTGTAGACACCAATCCAATATATTCATACACAAAGTACTTGTGACTTCACCTGCATGTTTCATTCCACATACAATCCTTCCAACCTTAGAAAGCCTCATAACATCATTCCTAGAATGTAATCACCAATGACGACATCCACTAATGGAAACATCCAAAGACGACAACATCTAGTGATGAAAAAATCCACTAATGATAGCATCCATTGACAATAACATCCACTAAAAGCAACATAAAAACCTCCAAAAAGTGCACACGGTAGCATCACAGACCTTCAATCCTTCATAGTGCACCTTGAGAACAAGAAAGACCTTAAGAAAATCCCTTAGACTTTTCTTGCACACCAGAAAGACACTCCAACACCTTTAGCACACCTAGGAATTTATCTTTTACTTAATTTTCTCCCCAAATGCAAAAATATATCCTGTATTTATAGTAATTATATCCCCACTTCCAAGGAGGACCTTTAAATACTATTTGAGTCCACCTCAATTTTTTGGCTGGGTTGTCAAACGAAAAAATGCATGACTCCTCATTCCTAAGGAGTTATAGGGAATTCCATATACCATTGGAAATGTCTCAGAATGATATTTCCAACCATATAAATTGTGCTCCCATTTGATCTAGGTATGTAGGGTAAAAGTTACTACAAAGATAGGGTATCCAAACTGATCATCAAAAATCCAAAATTAATACTTTCAACAATCTCCAACTTGAAATCTTTATCTTGGTCATATATAGGCTTGCAATATTTATCTTAGACATCTATAGGCTCTCCCTATCTTTGAAACCAATGAAAACAATATTTCCAACATAATATATAAGCCTTCAATGAACCATATTCCTCTTATATTTCAATTTTTGGAAACTATTCTTTGGATTCATACTCTAGAAACTTTACTATAGAAACTTACCATGTCCCTAAAAACCTACAGTATGAAATAAAATTATAGGGAAATTTGTTTCGAGAAAAACATTGTAACATAGTTTATGTACATAATGTAAATAAACTAAATAATACTAATTTAATAGTAGTCCATAACATCTGGACACTATTCTTTGATGGCTCTGAGTCTCAAGAGAGAGATGGAGTAGGTTTCCTGATAATACATCCTCAGAGTAAATGTAATTTCATTTATTGTAGGCTATATTTTGATTGTACAAATAATATTACATAGTATAAAGCTTTTTTACATGGTCTTAAAAAGGCCATAGAATTAAAAATTAAAAAAATAAAAGTTTTTGGAGACTAAGAGATTATTGTAAAAAAAAAAAAAAACATGATACCTTGTGATTCCCCACACCTAAAAAATTATCAGCAGGAGGCATCATGGTCGATTGACAATTTTGAAGCATTTAACACCTCTACCATTCCTCATTGTTAATCCCTTGATATTAATTTTATAAATTTTCATTGTTATATTAGTATTGTCTTTATTGGTCACCTAAACCCTTTAATTGTAATTGTACCCTTTGTCTCCTATATATATAAACGAGACCTAGCTTTAGCTAGTATCTAATATTTTTATTTTGTTATATTGTAAAAGGAGGATGCGCCCTCAATGAGGCTTCTCATTCATTCTTCTATCTATCTAATTTTGTTTCCATTTTATGCTATTTGGGTGTTTATTTCCTAACAATTGGTTTTAGAACACACAATCCTTGGGTTCTTCTCCTTCGAATGAGTCATCTTGGTATTTTATCTATAAAATTTTCTTTGGATAAGTGATCTAGGAGGATCTGGAATGCTCACAGAGGTCCAGGAGGATTCATAAATACTCAAAATCTTGTCATCTCAAATGCTCTCTGAAGAAACTTCATTTTATATATTTTGGAGATAGATTTCCAACAACGCAAAAATCTCTTAAAATGGAGTTCATATGCAAAATTTGTGGTTGGTCAAAGTTCAGGAAAACAAGGAAAAAATTCAAAGTCAAGGTGACATGTGTCACCACTAAAAGGGTGACATGTGGCACAACCATATAAACCATACAGTGCTAACATGGAAACCTTACATTATGACACGTGGCACAACTGTATAACTAACTTGGCATGTGACATGGTGATCATATAGTTTGAGTGGTCTAATTGACATTCGACACGTGGCAAGGTTGGTATAGGTGAACCAATGAGAGGATGCCACGTGGTAGTCTCTCATTGGCCCTTTATGACTAAGGTTCATCAAAATTCTTATGGGGTCAACCAGAGTCGAACCCATGACCTCATCCGCACAATACAAAGTTTTTACCATCGCACCATCGGATTGTCACTTGATTATATATGGAGTCATATTTATTTAAAGTTATAATGTTGTATGTTAATGGAAAAATAATCGAGGGATGGCCCCCGATCCCATGGTATCCAATGCAACCAATGCATATATTCACACAGGGTTGTTATTATTTAATTCCATACACTATATTTAATATATATAGTTTTAACCAAAACGACAAAGGGGGAGAGGTCTGTGGGATTGAACTCGTGAACTCTTCCTACCTATATCAACACCTCCATCGTTACACCAAAGGTGTCACTTATTGCGGCATGTGAACAATATTATAATTAAGTTGGTATCATGGGTTAGTGTGAAGTTCGGGCGTGTAGTTAAGATCACACCCTATTTAACCAATGCGTAGACCAAGGCAAGGTACATCATTGTAGAGTACATATTGGTATCGAATTTCATATCGAAGGGTATCAAGACTTGGGAATCGTATCGTAATGTGTGCCAATAGGTTCCTTAACATAATTATATGAATTTTATACTCATTTTTCTCAAAATTTCACAAAGAATTCGATGGTGCACCCTATCTCCGAGTTTGATAAACGTGTAAAAAGATCATTGTAAAAAAAAAAATCATTTGAGCATTCATAAAGTGGTCTCAATTGGAAGAGGACACAAAGATGTAGCTCAAATTGGGTGAATTTCGTTAACAAACTTGTGCATGTGATTTTGGTAATTTTTGTTCCATTTTTTCTCAGTTATATTGCAATTTGTTTGTCATTAAAGTGGATTTGGATAGATAAGTAAATTCACATGTATTATGAAATCATTCAAACAATCATTGTTATTTTGAAATCAAGTTAGATTATTATGTGTATTAAATAATAATTAGCATCTAAGGATTTTTTAGATCAATAAGTTTCACATCATGAAAAATTTGGGAGCCTAAGGAGACATGGAGAACTACCTTTGGCCAAACATTTTAGGTTTTGGTTATCTATACTTTCAAAGATAAAAGTCATGAAAATTAGGGATTTTGACTATTCCTAAAGTAAGTCTAAAAGAGGAATGTTGGTATTTTCACTGCAATTTATTTATATAATGTTTCAAATAGAGAAATGTTTGGGAGATTGAGGAGACATAACAAAGAACATGTGGTAGAAATTTCAAATACTAGTTCACTATACCTCCAGAAATAGAAGCTATGGAAATCAAGGTTTTTGACTAGTCTTAAAACTAGCGTCAAATAGGTGTTCTTGGTAACACTATCATATCTAAATCTAGAAAATTCAAAATTGAGTGCCACTACTTCCATTTCAAATAAGGCAAATCATAGTAGTTTAGGTCCAAATTTCAGAAGTAGATATGAACATTTGGACATGTGTAAATCCATACAAGTTCTTTCTCTTGAAAGGGATGAAAAAAAAATGTCTGTGGGAAAGTTATGATAACATTATCTTGGCACATTGGAATTTGGTCAAACTTATGGAATTTCAGAGAAGACATGTCAAGATACTACATATCAAAATTTTAGACTTAAAGGGGTATAAATTTCAGATATAATTTAGGAGAAAGGTAGGCCAATGAGTATGTCTAAAACCATGGTTTTAAAAGGAACGTTAACTTGAAATTAGCATAAGTTTTGATTGGAAGATATTTTTTGGTGATTCAAAAGTTTTAATATAGAGAAATATAGAATTATTGTTATTTTATCACATGGAAAAGGGTTATGAAAAAAGTTATACTCCTTTTAAACCTCTAGAGAACTCATACATGATGTTTAAAGTGAATACTTAGGGTACTAGGTATCCCTATTGAGGAACCAATTTAATGAAATAGAAGATATTGTGTTGAAAAAGGTTGATTTAACACATTTGTAATAATTACATAAAAGGGAAATTAATCAAAAGAAGGAACAATTACAAAATTCCATGGAATCCATGCTCTTACATACCCTAGATGACAGGTTCCCTAAAGGTGATATTGTGACTCAAATAAATCATGAAAATAGAGAGAACAAAACAATTGAACCTTAGTCATATATGTTGAAGATTTTAACCAATGTGGAGAACACCAAGATTGAGTCACACAATCATGATTAGTCGTCACCCCGTGATTCACTTCATTGGGGATTCAACTCAGAACCAAGGAACTACTTAATTACCTATATTGATATGAGGAAACTTGATGGTAAAGATCATGGGCAGGTGTAAGCTAATGATGGTCTCTCATGATGCATTAGTGGTAATGGAAACATGGAAAAACAACAATTTGTTAACTTGGAGGCATTATTCAAGGTACTTTTGCAATGAATTTGAATATGGTTTAAAAATATGAAATGTAGGAAATTGGATTAGCTTTCCAAATATATAATTTTTATGTATAGAAATTGTGAATAACTATGAGAAATGTGAGTTTTTATAATAATGGTATCTTATTTTTCAAGAAAAATAAATGGTATATGTCTCCATTAGTGTAGTTGGTGAGTGCCTTAACAATGAAATTTACCTTAAAAATTTGTATAATTGTAAAGAATCCATTGTTCTAGTGTATGAATTTTTTTCCAAATTTATAATATTAATTTTATATATTTTTTAAATTATGAAAGTCAATATATCCTTGAAATTACAATGCCTTCCATTAGTGTAGGCTATGAGGGTATTAACATTATGAAACAATTTTTTTTTTTTGTAGATTGTAGATCTTGGTCTCTTCTAGTGCAACATCTAACTTATTTAAAAAATGGCTAAGCTCATAAAAAATTATAGAAGAAATAAAAAAATGTATGTAATTTAGGATTGTCATATATGTAAAGACAAAAATAAGTTAAAAATAATAAACAATATATATTTTTTAAAATTATAAATTTGAGATTTGCATAGTTGACTCTATTCACATATGTAGTTTCATCGACAATGGATTTGTGTAGCCTATAGAAAAATAAGTTCAAAAATAGAAATATTTAGAGGTATTCATAAAAATGGAGGTTTTTATGTATTGGCAAACCAAACCACTAGGTTTGTCATCCTGAACCTAAATATGAGGAAACCAACTCAGCAAACATGTATGCTAGTTAAATAGAAATATTTAGAAACCACTTATTTATATAAGTATAAACATGAATTATCTAACTTAATCTAGAATAATTTATTGAACGTATTGTGGTGGTTTCCATAATTCTAATGATGTACTTTTTACCCAAAAAATTATAAACTGATTATTAGTTTGTTGAATGATGAGATGACACAACAGAAAATAAAAGAACTCAAACTTCATAGAAATTACATACTTTTGTTCCATCTTTAAGTTCCCTTCAATCCAATAAAATTTTCTTTCATCATCTCCAAATACCAAAAATCACTTGTAAAATGACTCACATATGATAATTTAATTGATGCTCTTAAATTCAATTACTCAAAACAATAAAATAACTTCACCATTGAAAGCCTTGTGAAATTATGAGAAATTTGACTATAAAGTCGACCAACTTCCAAAATGGCTCAATTACGCCATTTTCATCACCAAAACAATGAATTAAATGTTCATTAACATAAAATTGAGTGAATAATTTTACAAATGACTTAAAATAACAAAATATACCTCAAATTCATGATCCTTGCAAAAAATCATGAAAAACGAGTATAAAGGTGTCTATGTTTGGACAATGTACCTCATGGCACGCTTTATGAGACAACCATAGTTGGCTTCTCCTTAGCAAGAAAATCGAGACATTTGTATGACCTCGAAATCCATAACCTTCCTTGGAATTTGTGGCACCTCAGGATCCATGTATACCTCAGATGTGTGTACATTGGGATGTAGATCCTAATGTGCACACATTCTCAGGTCTGCACGGATCCTGAGGTGACACAATTTCCAATATAGGACACAGATTTTGAGGTCATACAGATATCTCTATTTGTGTGCTAAGAAGAGGTTAAATATGGTTGTCTTGTAAAGTGTGCCATGATGTATATTGACGAAACATTGGCAACTTTATACTAATTTTTCACTATTTTTTGCAAGGATCGTGATTTGGGGTATGTTCTGTGATTTGAAGTCATTTGTAACAGTGTTAGCTCAATTTTCCATTAATGAGCACTTAATGCATTGTTTTGCATGTCGAGGAGGGTGAAATTGAGCTAGTTCAGAAATTGGTCGACTTTATAGTCAAATGTCTCATAATTTCACAAGCATTTCAATGGTGAACTTATTTTATTGTTTTGAGTTATGGAATTAAAGAGATTCCATTAAAGTGGATCTGTGTAAGAACATGTTGTTATGATTTTGATATTTGAGATAGAGAAAGAACTTTTCATTAGCTTGAAGGGAACTTAAAGATGAAACAAAAGTATGTTATCATTATGTAATTTGAGTTCTTTTATTTTTTGTTGTGACATCTCATTATTCTCCAAGTTAATCATCAATTTATGAGCTTTTGGATAAAGAGCACATCATCTGAATTCTGAAAACCACCTCAATATGATCAATAAATTATTCAAGATCAAGTTAGATATTGCATGTATATATATAAAGAAATAAGTGGTGTCTAAGGATTTTTAGATCAAGTGGTATCAGAGCTAGTTTTGACGTGTGTTGAAAGTTATTGATGTGATGAGATCCAAGAGTTTGGTTGGTGAAGATCTTGAAGGATATTATCAAGAAAACAAGATGAGTAAAGTTCTCATGAAATTGAGGCTACAAAAGAACATTAATCAACAATTCCAGAAAGAGTGTTTTGAGTTAAGAATGCGGGTGCAAGATCTTAAAGAAGAGAAGCATAGGCTGGAAGATCGACTATTATGTCATGAAGAATTAAACAAGGTTATTTTTCATGAATTAGAAAGAAATTTGCAGATATTGGCACCATCAATTAGTAAATTTGGACAAGTAGAGAATGAGAAGTCTCCACTACAAGAGAGAGTATCTCCCTCTAAAAATATGATAGAGAAATATGACTCTTCGTAATATTCTTCTTCCCATGAAGATGGAGAGTGCTTGAGGGTAGTTGAAGAAAAGAGAAATTCATATGAAGAAGTCCTACATTAAAAATTAGCATTACCTTCTAGTTCAAATGTGTATGATATAGGAGAAGGAATGAAGACATTTCCCACTAGTGAATGATCATTTATTCATGTGCTTCATGTGGAACTAGAAACCATGATGTGGAGAAGTGTCATAGGAGAAAATATATGCAATTAAAACCCTCCAAGAAGAAGAAAAATCATTTCTCCATTCAGAGGAAAAGGAGTAATGATAAGAAGGGATTGTGGAACAAGACACTCTAATCTTATTGTGATAAGATTAGACACCATATTGAGAAGTGTTGGACAATTTACCTGCACTTGTGTCCAAAGAAGAACAAAAAATATGTAAATACACTTGCAAGAAGACAAGTAACAGAGCCAGATGAAGTTAATGGTCTTACTGAAAAGCTTGGGAAAGAATAATTCTTGATGGTTGGTCTTGGAAAAGTGATATATGAAAACATCGCAGAATGGTTCGTGGATAGTGGCTCATCTTTCCACATGACTCGAATGAGATCAATATTTTTGAATTTTTCATAATCCAACATAGATTGTTATGTGGGATCTAGAACCAACACTAGAAAATCAATAAGAAGGTATGGATACGTAAGATTCCAGCTCGAGTCAGGAGGATTTTTTGGAAATGAGCATATGTTGTATGTTCCAGACTTAAAGGTAAACCTAATATCAGTGGCAACATTTGAAGATTATGGTTATGAGGTTACATTTTAGAATGTCCAGGTACTTGTGTATTCAAGGGAAACTACTCCAGACACAACAATAGTGCTTGGTATTAGCAAGGAGAGGTTATATAGGTTACTGGGAAGACCTAAAGTTTGGTCCAATGGTTACTTGAATTTAGCATCAGATTCAATGTCATATTCAACATCAACATCAAAGGCATTTTTAAAGGTCGGAAGCTACAAGACTCCTCCCATCACAATGGGAAGAATGAGTCCATAAGTAAACCATATTTAAAAAAAAATTAAATATGTGTATTTGTAAATATGTGTATTTGTAAATATGTATATTTGTAAATATGTATATTTGTAAATATATATATTTGTAAATATAATATGCATATGTGTAAATCTCCTGAAGTCTATTAGAAGGATTGTAAGCCACTCATTGTAAATTATAAGAGTTAGAGGGACTCTATAAATTTTCTATATTGCCACCTTGTATAAGTGAGAGGAATTTTTTAAGAGAGTTTCTATATTTCCACCTTATATGATGTTGGGAGTAAGAGGAATATCATTAGAGATATTTCTATATAGCCACCTTTACATATTGTTTTATAGTGAGAGGAATATTGTTAAAAGATATTTCTATCTAGTCACCTTACATATTATTGAAGTGAGAGGAATTTCGTTAAAACAATTTCTATATAGCCACTTTGTTTTAGAGTGAGAGGAATATTGTTATAAATATTTCTAAGCCTTTAGACAACAATATAGACAATTTTATTGTATCTTCATCAACTAAAGGTATATATATGGATCGAATTGTCTAGAGTCAACATTCTTGATTCTGAAGAACTGAAAGTGAAGGAACATAAGGATGCTGGAAGTTGGAGCATGTAGATCGAGAGCAAGAAGAGCATCGAAGTAATGCAAAACTTCCTAGAGTTGGTAAAGGGTAAATAATCCTCTTTGTAAATAAATAAGAGGCATAAAGATGCATTCTATAAACATATTTTTAAAATACTATGTCATGTTCATGTGGATGTATACCTTGAATAGAAGCAAGTCAAGTACATATGGTAACAATACAGATCAAGTTGTTTTTCAAGGAAGGAGAAGTAATGGACAAGGAATTCATTTAGATATTTCTATAGATACATCAGCAGTACAGAAAAAGTGAGTCCAAAAGGGAAAGAAATAGATCAACACTAAACTTGGTTTCATATTGGCCTAGATATAATATCTTCAACACTCGAAGATGGGAGTGGATGTTGAAATACAGGATACAAGTATTGCAGAGATTCAATGAACAAGACTATTTTTGTCAGGGAATTTATGAGCCAAAACCAGAGCTATTAGCGATAGTGTCAGAGGCCAAAGTTAGAGCCATACTCCAAAGAAGTAGATGTAATTACAATGATCTAGTACCTGAGATCAAAGACCCAAGATGAAGACTAAATTCCAAAAGAGTCAACAAGATGGAATAATGAATTATCATCACTAAGTTGTTGAATACCTATACTTTTGGAGGTCCAAAATTTCTTTAGTGGGAAGGTTTGATCCAAGAGGATCTAAGGAACACTCATATAGGTCGAAGAGGATCTAGAAGACTTTCATAGGTCCGAAGGGATCCATAAATGCTCAAAATTTTACGATCTCAAATCGTCCTTAAAATGGAATCAATGCATAGATATTGTCGTCATATTTCAAACGATGCAAATGATAAGTCAAACAGAGTTCGTATGAAAAAGTTATGAGAAGTCAAAGTTCCAGTCAAACTAGGTAAAAGGTCAAAGTACATATGGGAAAAAAGAGTGACATATGTCACCACTATAAGGGTGACATGTGGTGCATGATTGTTGGAAGCTGACTAGGAAATTTATCATGCAAGTGGTCCAATTATAGGTTGACAAGTGGTGCACAAGTGGTCCAATCCTATATTGATAAGTGGCAAGGTTCATCCAATGAAAGACTACCACATGGAGACCTCCCATTGGCCTATATTGGCATGGGTTACCAAAATTATGGAGTCAATAGGGGTCGAACCCATGACCTCCATAACCTCCCAAATTATTAACAGAATCTCCATACCAACGTGCCACACTAATGGCTCTTAACCATTAATGTTTTGAATATTATTTGAATTCAGTTCAAATATTATTTGGAGGGAAAAGGGGTCGAGGGATAATCCCCTAGCCCTTGATTATTAAGTCATATGATATGTCCATGACTAAATCACGCAGGAGTTACAACGAATATATATATAACCATAAAAACTAATATATGTGCATGAAGAGGATCGAACCCAAAACCTCTAGGATATAATTTGGTCTTTTAACCACCCCGCCAACAACAACATATTTGATGGAGATTCCACTAAATTTAGCATTAACTTGCCAACTAATTCTGATGGAGTTTTGGATTCCTGAGCCTATATATTGGGTGTGGATCCCAATGTGCACACATTCCCAGGTATGCATAGATCCTGAGGTGGAACATTTTCCAAAATAAGACATGTATTTCACGGTTGTACGAATGTCTTGATTTTCGTGCTAAGAAAAATTTAAATGTGGTTATCTCATAAAGCGTGCCATGAGGTATATTGACGGAACATAGGAAACTTTATACTTATTTTCATGGTTTTTCGCAAGGATCATGAATTTGAGGTCTATTTTGTGATTTGAAGTCATTTTTAACAATATTAGCTCAACTTTTCATTAATGAGCATTTAATGCATTGTTTTGTGTGTCAGAGAGGGTGAAATTGAGCCAGTTCAGAAATTGGTCGAATTTATAGTCAAATGTCTCAAAATTTCGCAAGGATTTAAATGGTGAAATTATTTTCTTGTTTTGAGTTATGGAATTAAAGAGATGCCATTAAAATGGATCTGTGTAAGCACATGTTGTCATGATTTTGATATTTGAGATAGAGAAAGCAGTTTTCATTAGCCTGAAGGGAACATAAAGATGAAACAAAAGTATGTTTTATTTATGTAATTTGAGTTATTTTATTTTTTGTTGTGACATCTCACTATTTTGAAAGTTAATCATCATTTTATGAGTTTTTGGATAAAGAGCATATCATCATAATTCAGAAAACCACATCACTATGGTTAGTAAATTATTCTAGATCAAGTTAGAGATTGCATGTATATATGTAAAGAAATAAGTGGTGTATAAGGATTTTTGAATCAGCTACACTTTCCATTCCCACTGAAAAAAATAAATGAAATGGAAGTAGCGTGCTCCTAATAACATGCATGTGATATAGGAACACACACCCATTATAGGAATGTGCATCCATTCTTGGAATGTGTGCACTCTCTTATGCCTATGTTTCCATTCATTTCCTTGGCTCTCTTTCTCTCATTCCCCTCGGCCCCTCTCTCCCTCTCTTCCCCTCTCTCCCTCTCCCTCCCTTTCTCTCCTTCATTCCCTCTTTCCCTCTCTCACCCAATCTCTCTCTAACTATGCATGCTAATCTCCATGAGAAATATAAGAATATATAAACTATACATATAACCACAAAGAAAGTCAACATAGCCATTAATTAAACAAAAATATCTATAAATTATATCCATTATGTAATCCATGGAAGTGAGGCTAGTTGATATATTCAGAGAAACAAGTGGCATTTGTGTGTATTTCCTTTGATGAAATATCTCACGTGAGATGTGTCCCTCAAATTTTAACTATCAATTCAAAGGGATTTGGTCATCTAATGTCAACATATTTACACATGAGAAAATATCCCCCTCACTCAATCTCTCCCCCCCCAATTTCCCCTCTCTCCCTCTATAC